>MJUU01050884.1:5944-32056 GCA_002080025.1 Modiolus philippinarum | reverse complement strand
GACCCTCTTCAAAGTTTTATGTTAAATAGCTGCCAGCAGGGAACGTAGATTAACATAGGCCCTTTAAGTTTGGAAACTGCATTCAAAAATCTTGTCTGAAACTGCTTGAACAATTTTAATTCAATTTTATAAAAAGTTTAAAAAGTTTCTGATTTTTATGTATAGACACCACCAAAGATAGACCATCAATTTTGAATTATAGTGCTGCATAGGACCCAGGTGAGCGATACAGGCTCTTGAGAGCCTCTTGTTTAGCTCACCTGACCCGAAGGATGATTGAGCTTTTGCCATCACTTGGCGTCCGTGGTCCGTCCGTTAAACTTTTCACATTTTCATCTTCTCCTCTGAAACCATTGAAGCAAATTCAACCAAATTTTATGGGAATGATGTACTAAAGGTCCTTGACAAAGAATACTCATTTTGTTCCGATCCGATAAAAAACATGGCGGCCAGCGCAGAACTTAGGTTTAACATTGGAGCCTATGGAAATCACATTTTCATCTTCTCCTCTGAAACGGCTGAAGCAAATTCAACCAAACTTTACAGGAATGATGTGCTAAAGGTCCTTTACAAAGATTGCTCATTTTCTTCCGATCCAGTAAAAAACATGGCCCCAGCACGGAACATAGTTTTAACATTGGACCCTATGGGAAAATCACATTTTCATCTTTTTCACTGAACCCACTAAAGCAAATTCAACCAAACATTACAGAAAGGATGACCTAAAGGTCCTTCACAAACATTGCAAATTTTGTTCGGATCCAATAAAAAACATGGCAACCAGCACGCAACATAGTTTAACATTGGACCCTATGGGAAAATCACATTTTCATCTTCTTCTCTGAAACCACTGCAGCAAATTCAACCAAACTTTACAGGGATGATGTACTAAAGGTCTTTCACTAAGATTGCTCATTTTGTTCTGATCTGATAAAAAACATGCCGCCAACAGGGAACATAGTTTAACATTGGACCCATTGGAAAATTACATTTTCATCTTCTCCTCTGAAACGGCCAAAGCAAATTCAACCAAACTTTACAGGAAGGATGAACTAAAGGTCCTTAACAAAGATTGCTCATTTTGTTCTGATCCTATAAAAAACATGCCCGCCAGCACGGAACATAATTTAACATTGGACCCTAGGGGAAAATCACATTTTCATCTTCTCCTTTGAAACTGCTTAAGCAAATTCAACAATACTTTACAGGAATGATGAACTAAAGGTCCTTAACAAAGATTGCTCATTTGGATCCGATCCGAAAAAAACATGGCCGCCAGCACTGAACATAGTTTAACATTGGACTGTATGGGAAAATCACATTTTCATCTTCTCTTAAATGGCTGAAGCAAATCTAACCAAACTTAACAGGAATGATGTACTTAAGGTCCTTTAGGCAAAGATTGCTCAATTTGTTCCGATCTGATAAAGAACAAAGCTTAACATTGGACCCTATGGGAAAATCACATTTTCATCTTCTCCTTTAAAACCTCTAAAACAAATTCAACCAAACTTTACAGGAATGATGTACTAAAGGAAGGTCCTTTACAAAGATTGCTCATTTCATTCTGTTCAGATGAAAAACATGGCTGCCAGCACAGAACATAGTTTAACATTGGACTCTATGGGGAAATCAAATTTTCATCTTCTCCCCTGAAACCACTGTAGCAAATTTAATCCAACTTTATAGGACTGATATTCTAAAGGTCCTTAACGAAGATTGCTTATTTTGTTCTTATTTAACAAAAAACATGGCGGCCAGCACAGAACATAGGTTTTACATTGGGCTTTACGGGAAAAATCACATTTTCATCATCTTGTCTGAAACTGTTGAAGCAAATTGTTTTGAAATGATGAGTAGAAGATTATTTGCAAAGTTTACTCATTTCAGGACAGAAAAACACAGGTGCTAATAAAGAACATAGCTAAACATTAGACCTCCATTGGTAAAAAACATCATTGGTCATGCATGGTAGAGAAGTTTTTTGTCAGGTGAGCGATACAGGCTCAGTCTCTGAGCCTCTAGTTCAGCTGCATTATGATGTTCAATTTTCATCAGGGTTGTTGATTTCAGTTTTGAAGAAAAGTTTGTGAGAACTTTAAGGATGTGGAGCATATACAGATATTTTTTCAGTAGTTTGTAAAAAACAATTCCAAGAAAAATTTAAAAGTTGCCGACATAACTCTACAAATAAGGAGACTGTGCTGTGGACTGTGCATTAATGCTTAGATACGGATTAAGGGGTTGGCATGCATCCCCTCAAAAAGACTGAAAAAAGTATGATTTTTTAAGGTAAGATTGGGGTTTTTCCCAATATTTGTCTATCCTGTACCTTGCTATGCTCTTATATTTTTTTCCAACTATGTCTCCCCTACTGATCGGGTATCGGGTAATTATTTTCAAACTTGATAGAAAATAACCATTTCACAACTATTCAAGTTTCATGGCAAGGGAATTTTTACATGACATTGAGTATTACTAGCAATTTTAAAGCACCTAAACATAATTTCAATGAATAAAAAATATGCTTTCTTTCACAGATTCCGAGGAGAATTTTTCCACTTAGCAGAAGATCAAAGAACTGATTGGAGTAAGGAGAGTGACAGGGATTTACTCAGGTAGTAACAGAGAGTCTGATAATTAGAATGGAGAAGTATTTATACTGTAAACCGGGAAATTTTCGCGCCATATTTATTTCGCGGTAAATTGACAGAATTTTAGTTCGCGCAGTTTTGAATTCGCGCTGCCAAATTGTTTACCATTGACTTCAATAGTAGACAAGTATATTCGCGCCATTTTATTTTCGTGCTTCCATTCCAAACGCGAAAATCGAGAAAATAAAATTGCCGCGAAAATTTCCCGGTTTACAGTATACAAAAGGAAGGGATATAGAGTATTATATATGTGCATGATGATGTTTAGGCATCTAATTGTTGTACTTCATCTTGAAGTTACTTGGAGGTCACTGTTTGGCCTCTCTTTTCTGTTCCCCATCACCCTGTTTGGCCATGTTAGTACATTTTTAGTGCATATTATTATTTGTAGACAACTGGTTTACTAAGTAAGCAGAAGTTCAGAGTTTAATAAGTGTATATTAATTGATCTATGATATTAGAATTAGTTTTATTTATTTTTGCCCATCAATATATTGTTGGATAAAGTAAATACACCAACTCAAAATCAATTATCTTCTGTATCAGTCGTATATTGATCGGCAATACATATGTAAATAATATTTAAAATATTTGTCCCCTTTTTATCAAGTTTTTGTGAAGCAGATTTGACATTTAAAGCTGCTTAGACATGCATCATCAGTTTTCTTGTATTAAATTTGACAATGCATAATGTATCATAGTATATTTATGCCTATTTTTGAAAATTTCAGGTCTATGATGATGACAGCATCTGATGTGTCAGCCATTACAAAACCATGGGAGGTACAGAAAAAGGTCAGTTTTAGGAAAGTTATTGATGTTATAGTAAATAAAAAGCTATGTAAAGCTCTATTTGATACTGACTCCAGCATATAAACATTTGATGTACATTTGGACAAGTGTTGACTTTGGACATAATTAAGTGAAACTGTAGGCACCCATGCCATGGCTGCTTATAGCTTTGAACAGTAAAAGCTGCAAATGATTCTGAAGGCAATCTTCCAGAACTTTAGCTGCAGAGAAATCAAAGGAAACATATTGACATTTCAAGAGAGATTACAGACCTTTTGGCCCATTTTTAGCTACGAAATATTTGGAATAATGCAAAATCTGAAGCTTTATTACAGAATGCTTAGGTTAATAGGATTCCAAAGAAACACATCATTTTTCTGCATTATCCAGTAAAAGTGACATTTTTGTCCCTATTTGACCCTGACAGTCCCTTAACATTTAGAGTTATTTGAAATTCCCTGATGTACAACTACTCCTCAAAGCTTACCTCAAGAAAAACCAAATAAACAAACCCAATAAGATCCAATGAAAAATGAAGATAAAGGTGAGATTTTGGACTTTTCGCCCCCCTGATGAGCTTGAAAAATTTTTAACTAATGCAAAATCCATCGTTATAATGTGGAATCCTAATGTCAACAAGTAGCTAATGAAACAAAACCTATTTAAGTTTTTATGGAAATGAGGATTTTTCTGTACTTCATAAAAACGAGGTGTTGGCTCCCTTTGGTTCCTTATAGCAGAAAGGTGAATCCAACAAAAAAAACTGTCTACTTACCTCTGGGTACTAATGTCTAGAAGAATCCAAAGAAACAAATGCCATTCACATTAAAAAAGAAATAGAAATTTAGATGTTTCATAAAAGTGAAATAGACCCTTTCATGATATCTGCGGTCCTGAATTTTGTGCATGCGCCCATATGCCTTTGAGTGGGTAAAATGCAACGTCATAATATATGTGATGTCTTGATTAATTGTTGTAAACTGTCATTTTAGTGGGAACTGTATTATTTGTCCACTCAAAATCACTGGATCGCAGTTATCGTTAAAGGGTCTAATTAGACCCGTTAGGCTCCTGAAAGCTAAAGACAGTACCAACCAAGTGTTGTTTCTTTGATGTTAATGTGCATCAAAGATGACTTCCAGATTGTTAAACATAAAAAAAATATGCTCTGAAACTTATAATTTGGTCAATTGAAACTAAACTTTGGTTGTAACAGATGAGCAATTATGAGCTCTTGGGAGCATCTAGTTTCTTCAGTTGAAAATTGTAATAAAAAAGATGTACTTTTGAATGATTGAAATTGATTATGTTTTCTTGACAACTACTTAGAATCCAGACTGACATTAAATTAAAATCAATACACAAATGTATAAACAGCTTGTAATGAAGTAGATATACACCCTGTACAGTTGTATATTTCAATAATCATCCTGATTAACATCCAGAATAGCCACCTGCTGTATAAAGTTCACTAAGTTATTCTGCACTTCCTGATTAAGATAGAAGTAGCACCTGCTGTTGCTGAGTTATGATGGATTAATTATAGATAATTGTAATTAAAGGTATACAGGTGTAGTCATTACTGTCACAGGTGTATATCAATTGTAATTATTCTGCACATAAAAGACTTCTAGAATAATCTCCCTTAATGCTTTTGTAGCAGATTCACTTAATGCAAACCAGTTATAAAAAAACATAAACTACTGAGTTTAAGTCAGTTTTCATCAGAACATTTCTCTCATTACTCCTATTAAACAATCGATAACATTGCCAACATCTGAATTGGTTCCACAGTCTCCACTTATGTGTCCCCAGGTGATGGATATAGAGGAATACCCTGTATATTTTGCCCATCATAATTATACCTCCCACTTGAAAAGTTTTGGGTACATTTTGGGGTTGGCAGATCTAACATCAAGGTCACTTTGAAAATTAAATGAGCTGAAAATTGTATTCTGCAGCATAACTTCAAAACGCCTTCGGGACTTAACTGAAAATTGTATAGATAATGGCTTTGAGGATAAGAAAGATACATATAAATCTTGATGTCATTAGGCCAAAAGTCAAGGTCATATGTGCTTAAAGATTTAGATAAGTTGGTTTCTACAATAAAGAGTATAACTTCCCAGGTAAATATGCAGGTAAATGATTCAGGAATAAGAACTGCACCTTTTTAATTTTTGGCTCAGTAGGTCAAAGGTCATGGTCACATGTACCTACAGAATTAGATACTCAGATTACATTCATGGAATTGAATGAATCTTATGCAGATCTATCTTTGGATCAATAAGTGAAAAGTTGTCAAAGTTGCAGGTATTATGGGATTAGATACATTGCAGCTGATATTGGTTTCAACAGCATATCGTCAGAAAACTATCAAGGATTTGAATGAAATAAATACAGGTGAAGTCTGCAGGCCTTAGAAAGACACTGATTTTTGTAATTAGGTCAAGGTCGAATGATCTTACAGAAGTATATCATTTGAGCTGATAACCCTTCATGATTTTCATGACAGATGAAGGCTTTGTTGGTTTAATTGTCACCTACAGGGTTAATATGTCACAGGTCAAGGTCATGTTCTTATAGAACAGATATACGAAATAGATATACGAGATGAAAATTAGTTTACCCAGTAAAACTCCAAGATTTCAATGAAAATTAAGCAGATGAAAGCTTTAGGATTTTATATAGGTTTAAGGGATCAAAGGACAAAGTCACATATAATTAATTTCTTTACTCCTATTTATAATGGAATTTTGAGCCTTTATTATTAAATCATGCATTTTTGTGCTTGAATTGGCAAGTAGGAAAAGAGTGGGGTCTATTTGATAACATTTTTTCTACTTTTTGATGTGTTGATTACCTTGTATCCATTAGAACAGAATGATATTAGTGTTGAATGACTAATACTGGTACTTCTCAAGCCAGAGTTCTTTATTGAACAAGCTGTAAGGTGCAAGGGATGCCTTGCACTTCAAAAAGTCTGAACAACAACACAAATGGATATTTTGCAGGTCATTATTTTGTCACATGTGTATTTACATGTATTTCAATTG
This sequence comes from Modiolus philippinarum, assembly GCA_002080025.1. Classification (NCBI taxonomy): domain Eukaryota; kingdom Metazoa; phylum Mollusca; class Bivalvia; order Mytilida; family Modiolidae; genus Modiolus; species Modiolus philippinarum. Next base: position 25,554 of record MJUU01050884.1, on the reverse strand, counting down.
ATATGGCAGGAATATTTTAGTTGTGTACACAGGTTTACACTTTACATTTTGTCTCCACAGTTATGCTTTGCTTGACATTTAATTTTGAGGATTAAAATTGTTTAAAGGCATTGTTGGAGGATAACTGTATCCACTGTTCTCTAGTCTAAGTGATACTGTGGAAGTACTTTTATTCGTGGACATCAATTTTCGTGGTTTTCATAAATATCACTACTTCGTGGGTACTTAAATTCTGGTTTTGAATTCTATGCATTAAAACTCTATGGAAAAATGCATTTCGTTGGGAACTTAATTTTTTGGTTTTAGCCAACCACGAAATCCACCAAAATTGGAACCCCACGAACAATAGTACTTTCACAGTAGTTCAGTGAATGTCTTTATTGAATTTCTATATTAAATAGGTGGCAGAATTAATAGCCAATGAATTCTTTGAACAAGGAGATTTGGAGAAGACACAATTAAAGATAGAGCCTATGGTAAGAAGTTTGCTTTTTTGGTAATACTGGACATATCTTATTTTAGTATTAAAAATATAACAAGTAAATCTGTCTAAATTTTTTTATTTTGAAATTTGTAAATCCATTCACATATTTTTTTCAAAATACTATATATATGCATAATTCAATGCTAGAGCAAGTCTGATTTGAATCATTTATATATAAGCATTGCCTAGAAGCATTTTGTCAGATAAGTGATAAAAACTCAGTCTCTGAGCCTTTAGTTTTGATAACTATTAACAATGCTTTATTTAATTGTTTATTTAGGATATGATGAACAGAGAAAAGAAGGAAGAATTACCCAGAATGCAAGTTGGGTTTATTGATAGCATCTGTATGCCAGTTTATCAGGTAACTAAGTAAAGTAAACCACCATACAGTAAGAAGTGTCATGGTGAGAAATTTGTAATGTGTGGAGATAATGCAACAATGCCAGTCTTAAAGCAGTTATTTTGACATAAGTGTAAATGTAATGTCACACAAGAAAGAGGGTACATTGTATATGTAATGACTACAATGTAATGTAATCAACAAAGTAATGTAGGCAGCATTGGAAATATTATGGCTTGACCACATACTGTTATTAGCCAGACATGTATGGGTAATGCCAATAAATCACCAGACCAACCTATTTTAGGAATATAGAATCCTTTCAAGTCATTGTTTAATATAATTCTACTGTCGAAAGTGTCAAGCATTAAAAGTTAGAGCTTTTATGTTTAATCCATGGGACGGCAGAATAATGATGATCAATGACTTGTAATTGATAGATTTTCCAGTATGATGAAAATAATAAATGATGATGCAAAAGACCTATCAATTGTTCTTTGAATGGTTGAAGTTCTAGTTGCCTGCCTCATCAACGATGACCGCAGGTCTAGGAGCTGCTTGACTCCGTCCATCCGTCAGTCACGCGCGGTACACACTTTGGGGTTACCATGTTTGTGTAATCTGAAACTCAGACACCTTAAACCCGATACTTCTGAAACTTTACACAGTTGTTCTAGACACATTGAAGATTTGCACCTCCCCTTTTGTGAGTTTTGAATAAAAAATGTGATATTTGTCCATTGTTGAACTTAGTCATTTTTTCATCACATTTGGGTACTGAGTTTGTGTAATCTGAAACTCAAGACACTTTATACCTGATGCTTTTGAAACTTTGGACAGTTGTTCTGGACACATTAAAGATGTGCACCTTCCTTTTGGGGCAGATTTGAATAAAATATATTGATTTTATGCATTGTTGAACATTACATGTACATTACTGAGCTTGTGTTATCTGAAACTCTGACACCTCATACCTGATGCTTTTGAAACTTTGGACATTTGTCCTGGACACATTGTAGATGTGCGCCTCTCTTTTTGGGCAGATTTTACTGAAAAATGTTCAATGTATGCATTGTTGAACTCAGTCATTTTTTCATGATATTTTATGATTACAGTACCTGATTTGTGTTATCTGAAACATTCACATCTTTGACTAAATACTTCTTATAGTTTGCACTTTTGTTTGAATACATTGATGATTTCAACCTCCCCTTTAGGCCATTTTTTGATTAAAAAATGTCAGATTTATTCATTATAGAACTTGATCCTTTATTTCATCATATTATATTGTCAAGTGTCCAGAGACGTTGCACAGTTTTGAATACACTGATCAATGGTAGCTATTGTTGAATTTTTGCTTTCACATAATTTCTCATTAAGATACAAAGTATGTGTTTATTTGAAACTTGGGTATAGTTTCAACCTTTGCTGAAGTGATGTGAACTACTTTCATTTTATGTTTTGTTCAAATTTGTACATTTAGTTTTTTCTTCTTCTTTTTTCTGTCTATTGCAGTAATAGGGTTGAGCTTAATAGTATCTCAATTATAACTTGCATTGAAGAATGTTTTGGTAATAAGGGAAATGAATACTTGTTTGAATTGGCAAACTTATACATGACATTCTGTTAGTTTGGAAAAAAAACTTTCTCAGATGAACATGAGTGAAGGTGATGCAGGTCCAGACATGTAATTGGTCTTGTATTTAATTAGAAGTTAGTTAAAGGTCAATTTTTTTATGCTTAAAACTGTTCTTGTTCAGTCTTGAAACAACTATATAGAATTACACAAGGGATCAATTTGTGACCTCAAACTACAATAAATGGTAGTTAGATCTAGGTTAAACTGAAATGTAGATTAGAAGGTTGGACTTTACATTTTTGAGTTGAATGTATTAATGGTTAAATTGTTATTAATAATTTCAGTCAGTTATCGAATGGCTTAAAGCCAGAAAATATTCTTTCAGTGACATTTTTGCTTTTCATCTCCACAATAATAACAGATGTTTCTATGGAAAAGGATTAATTATTTTATGAGATATTGAAGAAGATAATATGGCTGTGAATTGATATTATAACTCATTCAGGCCAATGTAAAGAGGGTCATTAAAAGTAGGTTTAAATGATTGGATGTCGGTTTCAGCAAGAACTTTGAGACTATCGAAAAAATACAAAGAACAACCACCCATTAGACAATATATGGGCTCTGGTATCAGGATTTACCAGACCACTTTTTATTACATCACTTTATAGAAAGCATCACGTCAGAAAGCCCTACATGTCATGAAATATGTTTTTGAAGTACCTTTTTGGTCACATGTGGAAGACATGTTTGTTACGTAGGGCAAACAAACAACAATTGGGGAATCTAAATACCAGAATTCGGATATTGTCTGTTAAATATTGTGTTTACAGTACATCATGTTATTGTTATCCTGGCTTTTGTTTTCAATTTGATGTAAAGGTGGGCAATGTATCTCCCTTTATTTATTATATGTGTTTTGATACTTAGTCCAATGCATAACCAAAACAGAGATGTCCAATGCATAACCAAAACACTGATGTCCAATGCATAACCAAAACAGAGATGTCCAATGCATAACCAAAACAGAGGTGTCCAATGCATAACCAAAACAGAGATGTCCAATGCATAACCAAAACAGAGAATACCGACCAAAAGTTAACTGAAATGCAACTCAAGTTGCTTAATCAGCATATAGTAAGTCTTCATGTAATAACTTGTTTTTCAGGCAATAGCAAAAGTGTCTCCAAAGTTGGCACCTCTTTTGGATGGCTGTTCTAAAAATAGAGAAAATTGGCTTCAGGAAGAAAAAAGTAAACATGTACAGGATCAGTGTGGAAGAGAAAATGACAGTAAAGACATGTGTGAAAACGAAACAAAAGACGTTGGCAGAAAACTGAGCAATGGCAATGATGATAAAATGGAAGTTAGCTGATAAATATTAATCTGCTTTATAACTTAATTTAGTCCCAATCTGCTATGTGAATTCCAGTTTAGAATATTTTTGTATAGAAAAAAAAACGAAAATATTCTTTTGAATTAAATAAGTGTTAGAGGTAAATATTTAAGTTCACTTATTGGCATAGATCTGTTTTAAATGACAATAAGAAAATAACAAGTTATAGATCTAGATTTTATAGAAAATTTCTTCATATTTAAATTGATCTCACTTTATTTAAACACATTGCTGTAAAAATTATACTTATTTTTATTTAAATCTTGTCAAAATGGCAACAGTTATGATTAATTATGCATTTTATTAATTTTTTTATCCAATATATGGAAGTATATATAAGATTATTTTCACACCACTTTTATGGGGTTTTACTGTTAAACCAGAATTTAATGAATCTTTATAAATTATCCCCCTTTACTAAAGTAAGAGTTTTCAACAAAAGAAATAATTTACTGTAGTTTGTAATTCAATGTTGCTTTTTTGATTTAATTTATTTATATCAATCAACTATATAAAATCATTTGATATTTGATATTTAACTAGTGAATTCCCATTTTTTATCAGATTTGCCAAAATGGATGTGCAGTTTAGACCCCAAGTTACCTAAATAGAAAATAATCTCTTTAAGATATGACGAAAAAAGTTATTTTACTTCATAAAACATTTTATAAGAAATAATCATTACCTAAAAATCACAGTTAAAATATCTTAATAAAAATCAGACCCATTGAAATATGTTATTATTGAGGAGGATAGATCTCATTTACTTTTGCAATGCAGGAATATACTACTCAAACATTTACCCAATATCTACCTCGTCCTGTATTTAGGTTAGTGAGGAACAATGGGTAATGCTCAAAATCCTCATATTTTCTCGTCATCAACCATTAATGTTTTCATAAAGTCAAGTCAAATCTATAATAGTCAATATTTTATATGTAACTAAATGCATAGTTGCCAACTCACATGATATTCGCGTGTTACACACGCTTTTTTAACGGTTTACACGCGTAGATTTTGTCACACGGCATGTACATGCTTTTCGGAACTTCACACGCCATTACATGCTTTTTCGTTGTTTACGTTTTTGGTTATTAGCGATATCGCTGTTTTCGTGATTCTCTGGACTTTTCCACGCCCGATGTTAATGTTTTTGGTTATTAGCGCTATTGATTCCCGCAATTCTCCGGACTTTTCATGACTGTACAGTAAATTGCAAAACTTCAATTCGGGCAAACAACTGATTTTGAATCGTTTCAATTTCTTGGTTGGCGTTAACAAAAGACACGAGTGCAAACAAAAAAAAAACGATATTTTTGTACCAGATCACTGGTACCAAGACAAAATTTGGGAGTCTGGGTTCAATGATTTAAAGTAAAAGAAAATGATCGCAGAGTAGGGGATCCTTTGCAGTTGACAAATTTACCATGATTACAGAAAGTGTTCTAGTCAGATATACAAAAGATTGGGCTAATTTGAAACTCGTAATCTGTCAAAATGGGTCCAAGCCCATTTCCTCATTGTCAGCTACAAAAAATTCATTGAATGGTGGGATTATCAAGGGCAAGGCTGAGAAACTCTTTGCTAACTTTTTGCCTTTCTGTCTTGTAAATTCAATAAATTCAACCAAACTTGTAATTGTTTTGAATATATACCTAGTCAGATTGTTCTTAAATTGGCAAAATAGGCAAATGTTTAATACAATAGGAGTTTATAGTAGTAAATTGGTTTTTCATATAAATTTGTACAACAATCCGAGAGTATGTCGCACGTTTTTCCACGCTTTTTGGTGTGTCATGTCATGTCATGACATGATTTTTCATTGTCAGAGGTTGACAGCTATGACTAAATGGCACACACTTAATAATTCCCATTTTAAAGGGGGAAGGGGACAATTTCTATTGTGAAGTAAATTCCTATCATTTTCATTCTTTGTTTTCTTCTTCTGTAGTCATTTATAAATCTTGATCATTATCACTCATAAAAATCTATTTCTTAGGTAACACCATTAATTATCATAAAGAATATTAGATTTTTGGCTACTGTATGGGGCTTTATATTCCGGGTAAGAAATTTTCGTGGTTTTCAGTGTTCAATTTATTTGTGGAGTTTTATATTCGCGGATTTTCAGTTAAAGTCATTATGTTCATTTATAGTCAGGTTTACAGGTTCGCCATGACGTCACAGACTTGAAAAGGTAATTTTGGTTGGCAAGTAATTGTGATAATTAATAAGGGTCATAAAAATGTCATTTTTAATTCACTCTTACGAAATTGTTAATTGAGGTATCTTGATAATTCTTTTTGATCGAAATTCTTGAATGTTTACACTTTAACATGGTATTAATTTTTTAAATAAATTTATTTTCAATATCTATAAAATTAGCATTATTGTAAAGTATGTAAAATTTGTCAATTTTGACACTTTTTAAAATCGCATAAATTTTTTTCTGCACAAAATTTTTAAAAAGTAAATCGGCAGAAAAAAATATGAAAATCTTAAAGTTTACTACACATTTTACACATCCAAAATCGGATGGATAATGAAAAACGACAAAAGATAAAAAATTCTTTTACATTGTTATAAAGTGGTCTTACCACAACTTTGGCAACCAAAAATGCTAATTTGCATATATAAATTAGATTTTATGACATCACCAATGAGGTTCGGGAACCTTCCTATATTCGCAGGTATAAATTTTCATACTCATCTTTTTTAACGAGAATAGTGAGAAAATTAATACCCTGTGAAATATAACAACCATACAATAAATTAATTGCTGATAATTTCTTTAAATATGATTAAAAGGGTTTATTCAACTTGGCTGCCTTAAGGTAAAATTAGAACTAGCGATTCCTATTGAGAAGATACTTGATAATTTCTTTGGATCCAAATTCTTGAATATTAATAGGTTTATAGGGTATACAAAATTTCAAAATTTTATTTTCAATGAATTTATAATAAGCATATTTTGTAAAGAATACAAATTGATTTAAATTCGCTCTTTTGAAATACAGACACAAAAATATATGAGATAAACTAATTCTCCAGAAAATCTGCAGGAAAATTTTTTGACAATATCAATGTTAAAGATACAAAATCAGCCTGATTATTTTACAGTATGTATAGCTAAATAATGGTCTTACTTTAACTTTTCAACCAAAAAAGGTAATTTGCATATGTAAATAAGATTTTGTGACATCCCTAATTACATTCAAGGACATCTGTATAAGTATATAACTGGCCATATGTAGAGCAATTTTGACATTTGACCATACATATCATTTCATCAAATAAAATTTGCATAATTCACATTAAAGTTAACTGTGATATTGTATTATATTTTTATGTTGTTTTTGTGTTTGATAGTGAATGTTAGTTGTGTATTGTATAGAATGTTATAAGAGTATTTTTATAATTAACGATTGTTTTTGCTGTATAGATATGTCCGTGATATACCTCAATATTGACATATATTTAATCACTTAAGACACAAAATTTCAGTTTTTTTAACCTAAAAATAAAAGTAGTAAATTCCCCTTATCTTTAAGAGAAAGTGAGATGTTAACTGTATTTTACCCAAACCATTGAAAGACGAAGAATGAAGTTGCTTAATCTTCCTAAAAATTTCTTTTTTTGACAAGTAGACACTGAAAAGGGTAGCATGCCATATATTAGAAATCTGTGTCCAAAGCCCTACCAAACCCGTTAATACAAAGATCCCAGATCACGTCGTTGACGCGCGGGTAATTCAATTTACAGTTGTCTGGACGAAGGAATTTGTCCAATAACTCATTCTTTTTGGTTTGATCCATAGGCAAGATAAGCAAAGAATTAACCATTTTAGCCAGACTGTCTTTGACCTTAGGTCCAACTTTTTCCTCAGAACTAAACTCGTCCAGTTTATTGGAGAGAAGAGTAACAAAGTTTACTTTATCATTGTTTACATCCAGCAAGTCACTTCCGCCCAGCCTCGTTTCCGGCTGAGATGGCGCACGTGCTGAACTGATTGTGGGGTCCCTAGGGGTGACGGACTACGACTGACCTGATCAGTTCTCTGTCTCTTCCGCGTAGTAGCCCCCTCTTCTTCTTCCTCCGAAAAATAATCATCTTCTCGTCGGAAAAGTCCTCATAATAACATTCATTTAAGGAATCTAGAGATTTTTGCATAGTCTCCATCTGTTTGTTATGAACATCTAAGAATGACTGAAACATGTTCTTAGTAATGTATTCCGATGAGGTTTCCGACTTCCTGGATCTAGGGATTAGGTGTGGCAGTGAAACTCTGCTTTGCTGGGTCAGAGTCTTGATCCAAAAGAGTTATTTCAATTTCCTGCAGATTTCGTCCATCTCGCTGGTTAGAGTAAGGCCCCTCTCCCTAGACTCAACATGTCTGGGAGGCAAAATATTCTGATGAATAATAGGGCCCTCTGACATTTGGTTGTCAGGATCTGCAATTGTAGAGTTTCCCAAAGGAAAATAATTGGAAAACAAATCCTCGGAAGCCATTGTTTTCAGTAACAACGGAACGTTAATGAAATAGGTTCCCACAGTAAAATCACAGATAATATAAGTTCCAAATATCTAAGATAAGTAATCCAAACTTCACAAGAATGTAATTAATAACAGGATTACATAAAATCCATAAAAATACTGACGATAATAACAGATTAAAAATAGCAATATTAATTTGCTGCTGAAGCCATTACTGGGAAGGGTCATACTATTAGGTTGTAATATCACAGGGTCACATTTGACACTTTGCCTTGATAGAGAATAGCAATTTGTTTAGCATGATAAATATACCTAGGCTGAGACTAATATAACTAACAGGGTTGGAAACTCTATAACAAACCAGTTTGATTAAATCCAAAGCTCTTTCTAGGCTGGGACTGTCACCTGTAACTTGTGATTTACTACACAAAAAATTACTCCAAACGTTTTGATGGAAAGCTGGTTTATTGCTGATTTACATCATTAAGTTATCCAAGGACGTATATGTATTTAGAAGGATAGTAAACTGGTACACAATCCATGTTGCAATTAAAAATTTATAGCGAGGCGTTTGGTATGCATTCACTTTTGAGCTTTCTACTTAAAAAGTTGTTTAAGGATTTTAATAAAATTACACTTTCCTGAAAGCTGAATGATTCCTTATCAAAGAAAATAAAAATGAATGCAAAGGTGAGGGAGGGCGGGGGTGTTGTTGTGGATAGAGGTCATAAAAATATCGAGACAATTGACAGTTATAGATGATGGATGAGTGACAGAAAATTGAAAATCAGGAAGATTGAGAATCATACTAGCAAGTTATGTTAAATACCATATATGAAGCTCTTTGTAAAAGCATATTAAAGCTCTTTGTATTGGCGTTGTAACGGTCTATAATTTTTGCAGAATTTTTTTTACAATGCTGTTCTATTTTGACTGATATAACGGTGCACATCAATATTTAGGGGGTCAACACTAAACATTTCACTGTATATTTTTCAGCAAAATATATAACTAAATTTTAAGAAAGATATATCATGCAGTGCATCAAAGTTTTCTCTTCTCAGGCATATACTTTTTGAAGTATTAAATATTTTGGGAAAAATAAAACGAGACCCCAAGTAAGCATCATGAAGTTCAAACTTCTGCTGTAATATATTTGTGAAAAAAAATTATCCAGTTTTAAGAGTAAAATTGTACTCTGGAATAGGACTATTTGTCAGAAAATCATACAATGCAATGCAGTAATCTTTATCTATAAAATTTACCTCTAAAGTTTAAAGGTCCACAAGAAAAATCTCCTACAAACAAAAACAGTTATTAGAGAGATCTTCCACAAAGGCCTTCTAGTAGGTTATCACTTATGCAGCAACTTTAACCAATGTTTCAACAGAGAAATGCAAAAAAATACAAAAATTTAGAGGTCAATCTGCCTAGAAACAGAAAATGTGAAAAACATGTATGTTTCAAATCTTGTAACTTATATTAATACCCAACCTGGGGAAGCAGAAAAAAATAAGAAAACAATACATATGCACTTAGGTATATTCAAAACAAAATAGTGAGCACATTTTTAGCTGCAGGTAATTTCCATATTAAGATCTATCCATACTTGGTTTCAGGGAATTTTGAGATAATGACAATATACCAGTGGTCCCTTATGTATAGTTTTTGCCAATATAAATTGTGACACTAGCTATATCAGACTATAATTTTACACTTGCCGATTAATGGGATATAACAAAGTTTTGCATCTAAAGGAAAAAAACATTGAAAGTTGTCTTCGTTCATGCACACAATATATGTCATTCCCAGCTGACTTCTATGGAGTAATATTCTGTACATGATGTAAAAAGTTGGTCTTTTATACATCAATTCTTTTCCCTTTTTGAAATATTTGTGTAACATTTGAACTACTTAAGTTTATGCAAGAAGAGTTTTTATAGAAAATGTTGTTTATCCAAATGTTACTAGTGACATATTATTTCTATACAGTAGTGCCTCCATTATAAGGTCCCTCCCTAATAAGACCGCCTCCTTTATGTGGCCACATTTCTCATGCATTAATCACTTGTAATGCATTTTGACCTCCCAATAAAGACCGCTTCCCTGATCCAACCAAAGACCACCCTTTTCATGTTTAAAATGAATGTACTGCCTCCCAATAAAGACCACTTTTTCCAATATATGTACTATTTTTCATGATCAGTGAAATTTTCTCTTTCCTTAAAAAAGTATATCAATAATTAATGAAAAGTAAGATGATGCATAAGTAAATTATGTTATTGTGAGAGATAAAATTAATGAAAATTAAGAAGTGTTATTTCATATTTTTTGGTTTTTTTTATTGAAAAAAAAAACAAAACAATCAAGCCATACATGAATTGACAAGCCCAATATTGATTATTAATGCAGTTGTCATTTTACATTTTGTAAAAGTTTTTTATCAACACCTATAATTACCCCAAAAATAATCACAATAGATGGTGATTAATCTTTTGTCCTAAATCAATTTACCCCAGGAGTAATTAGATGTGTCAGAAATCCAAGGAAACATTTGATTAAAAATTATAAAAAAAATTTAGTATATATAACCAGTAGAAAGTTATTCCCTTGTCATAATTAAAAAAAAACATGAAAAGTTAACAGAATTTAAACTATGATACTGTCATTGCGGCCATAAATGCTTATAATAATTGATTTAAAATCCATCCTTGAGAACCCATCTTAGTTTGATACCTCCCAAATCAGACCGCCTCCATTATAAGACCACATTCTCTTTGCAGCAGGGGTGGTCTTATAATGGAGGGACTACTGTATTACAATCTTTGTTTGGTGTATGAATAAAAACATTCAACTATATGTTGAAAAATAGGGAAGTACTTTTTATACCCCATGCAACGAAGTTGCAGAGGGATTATAGTTCTTACTGGTCCATTAGTCCGTCTGTCCGTCTGTCATCACTAAGGGGGTATATCATTTGTCCGGATAACTCCTCCTACAGTTTTTAGGGTAGGAAGTTTTTGTTTTGCAGGATGATGGTGAATATATCAAAGATGTGCATGCTACTTTGATTTTGATTATTGATCATTTTTGACAAAAATATACATTGATGAACTTTGTCATTTTTAAGCATAATATTGCTTATTTGGTACATCATTTGTCCGAATTACTCCTCATACACTTTTTAAGATAGGAAGTTTTATCATTGTGCATATCGAAGATGTGCAGGCTACTTTGATTTTGATTTTTTGATATAAATACACGTTGATGAACTTTGTCATTTCTAAGCATAATATTGCTTATAGGGTACTTATGGAGTTCAATAATGCAGGATTTTCTGATATGTAGGGGTGTGGGGTATGTGAGCTTGCTCACTAAGGTTCTTTGATTTAATTTGATTTGAGGAAAATAAACATAGTGAGCTAAAAAAAAATTTAATGTTTGAGTTCTTACTAATGGAGATGTATTAGAAATCAGTGTATATCTAAGAAAACTAAGCAATCATTCTGAAATAGTTAAAATATAATATGTACCCTATATTAGAATTGAATATTGTGTCTTAATAAGTGTTTTAGAGAAAACATATAGACTATGTTAGTCTTGTTTTCCAAGAAAGTTGTAGATTTATTATGGTTTGGTATTGAATATATTATGTCTATATTCTGTTATGTGACTAGATGCATAAATTCAGTTGAACTTTCAGCCAATTTCCTGTGAAAATGTCAAATTTTCTGTGAAAATGTCAAAATGTAAAATAAATATGGCATTTTTTTGTAAACCTTTGTGTGAATTTCACAATTGTCTGTTTTTCAGGATACAGAATTAAATACTTTAAAGATTTAACATTAATGAATGGAATAAGGTCTGTTAGTCTCATCGCATGACACTCGAGAATTCGTGATAAAAGTGCTATTTTGAAAATGTTTCTTGCCCAAACATAATGCCTTCATATTATGACATTCAAAATTTTTGATTGAAACGTCACAAATTTCTGTGCAAAATGCAATTTCATACCCGGAAGTTCCAATAACAAAAGAGACTTACAGGCCGCACTGTGTAGTGACAATGAACCAGACTATCATTCTTAAAATTTCAATACTTATATCCGAACTGAAAAGATATGGGTCGTTGAAATGGCTATCTGAAGAATAACTACTGTAAGCCAACTTATTTTCGCGGCTACTTTATTTAGCATTTTGTCCCTTCTAGTGAAGTTCGGGAAATTAATTTTCGCGATTTTCAATTTCTGTTAATGCTTTTATATTAGGATATGAACTATTCGCGACAATTTATTTTCGCGATATTTTCACGAACGCGAAAGTCGCGAAAATAAATCGCTCGCGAAAATAAGTTGGTTTACAGTAACTGGGATTTTTATATTTTATTGTTTTCAACAAAACAAGTTCATTAATTAGGTTTTATATTGACATTATATTTGATAATTACAAGTTATTTTTGAATGGAGAAACTTTTTGAACTGCTGTGTTCCTAGAACTCCAAACCTATAATGTTGACACCATAATCTTTACATTTATGTAAAATTGCAATTTTCTGTGATAATATCTGCATATTATTTTATGAAATTCTCTAATAAAATATTTAAAAAAGATTTTTTACTTTGATTTAGATACAAGTGGAAATATCTACAGCATTAAAATGAGGTTTCAGTAAGAATATTTTACAGCACTGAGATGAGGTTTCAGTTGGAACATTCTACACCACTGAGATGAGGTTCATTTGGACTATTCTACAACATTGAAATTAGGTTTCAGTAAGAATATTTTACAGCCCAAAGATGAGGTTTTAATTAGAATATTTTACAAGGCTGAGATGAGGTTTCATTGGAATATTTTACAACATTGAGATGAGGTTTTAGATTGAATATTCTACAGTACTGAGATGAGATTTCAGTTAGATCGTTCAACAGTATCAAAATGTTGTTTCAGTTAGAATATTTTACAGCATTGAGATAAGGTTTCAGTAAGAATATTTTACAACACTGACATGAGGTTTCAGATGGGACATTCTACAGCATTTAGATGTTTTAGTTGGAATATTCTACAGCATTGAGATGTGGTTTCAGTTGGACTGATCTACAGCACTGAGATGTTTCAGATGGGATATTCTACAGCATTGAGATGGTGTTTCAGTTGAAATATTCTACAGCATTGAGATGTTGTTTCAATTGGAATGTTCTACAGCATTGAGAGGTTGTTTCAGTTGGAATGTTCTACAGCATTGAGATAGGGTTTAAATAAGAGTATTCTACAGAACTGAGATGATGTTTCTGTAAGAATATTTTACAGCGCTGAGATAGGGTTTCAGTAAGAATATTCTATAGCACTGAGATGAGGTTTCCTTTGGAATATTCTACAACATTGAGATGAGATTTTTGATTGAATATTCTACAACATTGAGATGAGATTTTTGATTGAATATTCTACAGCACTGAGATGTTTCAGATGGGATATTCTACAGCATTGAGATGTTTCAATTGGAATGTTCTACAGCATTGAGATGTTGTCTAAATTGGAATATTCTACAGCAATGAGATGAGGTTTCAGTTGGAATATTGTACAGCACTAAGATGTTGTTTCAGATGGCATATCCTACAGAATTGAGATGTTTCAGTTGGAATATTCTACAGCATTAAAATGTTGTTGAGATGTGGTTTCAGTTGGCATATGCTACTGTATTACGATGTGGTTTAAATTGGCATATTCTACAGCATTGAGATATTATTTCAATTGGAATATTCTACAGCATTGAGATATGCCTTCACTTGGCATAGTTTACAGTATTAAGAGTGTGGTTTCAGTTTGCATATTCTACAGCATTGGGATGTGGTTTCAGTTTGCTTATATTCTACAGCATTGAGGCAAGGTTTCATTTGGAATATTCTACAGCATTGAGATGTGGTTTCAGTGGATTGTTCTACAGCACTGAGATGTTGTTTCAGTTGGAATATTCTACAGCATTGAGATGAGGTTTCAATTGAAATGATCTACAGCATTGACTGGTAGTTTCAGTGAGAATATTCTACAGCACTGAGATAAGGTTCCATTTTAATATTCTACAGCATTGAGATGAAGTTTCAGATAGCATATTCTACAACGCTTTGATGGTGTTTCAGTTGGAATACTCTGCAGTATTTAGATTATGTTTCAGATGGAATATTCTACAGTATTGAGATGGTGTTTATGTTGGAATATTCTACAGCATTTAGGCAAGGTATCAGTTGGAATATTCTACAGCATTGAGATGTCCAGTTGGATTGTTCTACAGCACTGAGATGTTGTTTCAGTTGGCATATTTTACAGCATTGAGATGTTTCAGTTCGAATGCTCTACAGCATTGAGATAATATTCTGCAGCATTCAGATGAGGTCTTAGTTGGAATGTTCTACAGCATTGAGATGTTGTTTCATTTGGCATATTCTACAGCATTAAGGTGAGGTTTCAATTGGAATATTTTACAGCATTTAGACAAAGCTTCAAATAATTCTACACCAAGAATGAGGTTCTATTTAGAAACATTCTATTGTACTGGGATGTAGTTTCAGATGCAATGTTGTACAGCATTCACTTGTGGTTTCAAGTAGAATGTTCTACAGCACTCATTTGAGGTTTCAGTTGGAATTTTCTGCAGCATTCAGATGTGCTTTCATTAACAATATTTTACAGCGCTGAGAAGTAGTTTCAGTAAGAATATTTACTGCGCTGGGATGAGGTTTTTAGTAAGAATATTTTATAGTATAGCGCTGAGATGGGGTTTCACTATGAATATTCTAAAGCCCTGAGATGAGGTTTCAGTACGAATATTCTACAGCGCTGAGATGAGGTTTCAATAAAATGTTTTACAGCGCTGAGGTGGGGTTTCATGAGAATATTCTACAGTATTAAGATGTTGTTTCAGTTAAAATATTCTACAGCACTGAGATTTGAATTCTCTACGGCATTGAGATAATATCCTACAGCATTCAGATGAGGCCTCAGTTGGAATGTTCTACAGCATTGAGATGTTTGATTTGGCATATTCTACAGCATTGAGGTGAGGTTTCAATTGGAATATTCCACAGCACTGAGGTGAGGTTTCGGTTGGAATATTCTACGCCATTTAGGCTTCAAATGATTTTACACCAAAAGTGAGGTTCTATTTAGAAATATTCTATTGCACTGGGGTGTAGTTTCAGATAGAATGTTGTACAGCATTCAGTTGTGATTTCAATTAGAATGTTCTACAGCACTCAGCTGAGGTTTCAGTTTGAATATTCTGCAGCATTCAGATGTGGTTTCAGTAAGAATATTTTACAGCGCTGAGATGAAGTCTCAGTAAAAATATTTTACTGCGCTGAGACGAGGTTTTAGTAAGAATATTTTATAGCGCTGGGTTGAGGTTTCACTAATAATATTCTAAAGCCCTGAGATGAGGTTTCAGTACGAATATTCTACAGCGCTGAGATGAGATATCAATAAGAATATTTTACAGCGCTGAGATGGGGTTTCATCAGAAATATTCTACAGTATCAAAATGCTGTTTCAGTTGAAATATTTTACAGCATTGAGGTGTGATTTCAGTTGGAATATTCTACAGCATTGAGATGAGGTTTCAGTTGGAATATTCTACAGCATTCAAAGAGGTTTCAGTTGGAATAATCTACAGCATTCAGATGCGGTTTCAATTGGATTGATTTTCAGCATTGAGAGGTGGTTTCAGTGAGAATGTTCTACAGCACTGAAATGAGGTTCCATCGGAATGTTCTACGGCATTGAGATTAGGTTTCAGTTTGAATGTTCTAAAGCACTGAGATGTTTCAGATGGCGTATTCTACAGCGCATTGATGTTGTTTCAGTTTGAATACTCTGCAGCATTTATATGTTGTTTCAGTTGGAATATTCTACAGTATTGAGATGTTGTTTTAGTTGGAATATTCTACAGCATTGAGATGTTGTTGCTTTTGGCATATTCCACAGTATTGACATGTTATTTAAGTTGGAATACAGCATTGAGGCAAGGTTTCAGTTGGATTATTCTACAGCATTTAGAAAAGGCTTCAAATAATTATACAGCAAAGAATGAGATTCTATTTAGAAGTATTCTACTGCACTGGGATGTAGTTTCAGCTAGAAAAGTGTACAGCACTCAGTTGTAGTTTCAATTAGAATGTTCTACATCACTTAGTTGAGGTTTCAGTTTGAATATTATACAGAATTGAGTTGTGGTTTCAGTTGTAATATTCGTGGTTTCAATTCGAATATTCGTGGTTTCAGTTGGAATATTATACAGCATCGAGATGTTGTTTCAGTTGGAATATTCTACAGCATTTAGACATAAAGCTTTAAATAATTCTGAAGCAAAAATATTAGGTTCTATTTAGAAATATTCTACTGCATTGGGTTGAAATTCCAGTTTGAATGGTCTACAGCACTCAGTCATGGTTTAAGTTAGCATGTTCTACATCTCTCAGTTGTTGTTTCAGCTAGAATGTTTCTCAGCAGTCAGTCTTGGTGTAAGTTAGCATGTACCACAGCCATTAGTGGAGGCTTTAATTAGAATATTCTAGAGCATTATCATGAGTTCCAGTTACAATATTCTGCACCAACGAAATGAGGTTTCATTGAGAATAAGGCATTTAGATGTGTTTTTGTTTTCGTATTTAATGCACTGAGACAAGGTTTCAAAAGCCAAAAAAAAGAAAAAGAGGTTTCAGCTGAAATGTTCTACAGCTTTAAAATGATGTTTCAGTAACACTTAAGTTCGAAACAAGGTTTCGACAAGAATATTCAGTGAGATTTTGATTATTGGAGTATTCATATAAATTGGTGAAGTTTCAGTTAGAATATTCGAAAGAATTAAGGCAAGGTTCAATGAGAATATACTGGAGCAGTTATATGATGTTTTGATTAGAATATTTTAAATTAATATGAGATTTTAATTATTTAGCATTGCGGTGAGGTTTCAATTAGAATATTCAATGCGATTTGAACAGGAACATTTTTCAGCAATGACATGCAGTTTTAATTGGAAAATTCTACAGCATCTTAAATGATTCAATTAAAATAGTCTACAGCATTGAGACGAAGTTTCACTATATTAATGAGGTTTCAGTCGGATATTGTACAGTGTTGAGATGAGAGGAGCCCAATAAGCATAATCTATAGCATTGACATGGTGTTTTGGTACAAAAATATTCTTCAGTGTTGCCATTCTACAACATTGAGATGAAATTTGAATAAGAAATTTTTCATGTGAATTAGGTTTCAATCTGAATACCCTATGTGGTCTCGTCAAGCACTGGCTTAAGGTTTCAACTGGAATGTTCTACAGTATTGAGATGAGGTTTTTTTAAGTGAGAATAATCTAAATCTTTGATATGTGGTTTCAGTATTGAGACAAGGTTTCATATAAATTGTTCTTCGGCGTTTTCATGAGGTTTTATTTAGAATATTTACTTCATTTGGGATGAGGTTTCAAATAGAATTTTCTCTACGTTTCAGTGAGATTAATAAAACCAAAAACATTGAGTTGAGGTATCGGTTATATCTTGATGTACTGAGACAAGATTTTAAATGAAATATTATTCAACATTAGTATTGGGTGCTACAGCAAATACAAGAGGCTCTCAAGAGCCTGTATCGCTCACCTGGACCATGGCTGACATAGATAAAAGGCATTTCCAATAGGAAAAACAAAACATAAAATTTAGTAGAATACTTTTTTTTCTTAAATTACAGTATTCTTGTTTGGTTTCCATGGCAGCCCAAAGATCCACCATCCATTACAACCCATAACAGAACACTATTAAAAAAAATGGGAAGGGGTTCCCCTTATAATCAAGGTAATACATATTGCTGAAATTAAAACATTCAGACCACAATTCAAATAAAAATTCAAAAATTTGGGCAGAGGTTCCCCTTAAAATCAATAAGGCCAATGTAAAAACTATGTTCCAGATGGTGGCCATCTTGGATGAGGTACAGAACTGCCAGATACATTTTTTGGATGGGACCACCTAAGCACCATTGTGGGACCATTGTGGCTTAGTTTGGTTCTAATTGGACTAGTAGTTTCTGAGTAGAGGATCTTTGAATGTATATTCCATAGGGTCCAATGTTAAAACTATGTTCCCGCTGGCGGCCATCCTGGATGAGGTATGGACCTGCCAGATACCTTTTTAGGAAGGGACCATGTAAGGGCCATTGTGACTAAGTTTGGTTATAATTGGACTGGTAGTTTCTGAGAAGATCTTTGAATATCTTTTCCATAGGGTCCAATGTCAAAACTATGTTCCAATGGCGGCAATCTTGGATGAGGTACAGACCTGCCGGATACCTTTTTCGATGGGACTATCTAAGGACCATTGTGGCTTAGTTTAGTTTTAATTGGACAAGTAGTTTCTGAGAAGAAGATCTTTGAATGACTTTTCCATAGGGTCCAATGTCAAAACTATGTTCCACTGGCGGCAATTTTGGATGAGGTACAGGCCTGCCGGATATCTTTTTTGGAAGGGACCATCTAAGGACCATTGTGACTATGTTTGGTTATAATTAAAGGAGGGACCATGTAAGGGTCATTGTGACTAAGTTTGGTTATAATTGGACTGGTAGTTTCTGAGAAGATCTTTGAATGTCTTTTCCATAGGGTCCAATGTCAAAACTATGTTCCAATGGCGGCCATCTTTGATGAGATACAGACCTGCCGGATACCTTTTTGGATGGGACTATCTAAGGACCATTGTGGCTTAGTTTAGTTTTAACTGGACAAGTAGTTTCTGAGAAGAAGATCTTTGAATGACTTTTCCATAGGGTCCAATGTCAAAACTATGTTCCACTGGCGGCAATTTTGGATGAGGTACAGACCTGCCGGATATCTTTTTTGGAAGGGACCATCTAAGGACCATTGTGACTATGTTTGGTTATAATTGGAGGAGGAGTTTCTGAGAAGATCTTTATGTCTTTCCTATAGGGTCCAATGTTAAAACTATGTTCCCCGCTGGCGGCCATCTTGGATTAGGTACGGACCTGCCGGATATATTTTTTAAAGGGAACCACCCAAGGACTATTGTGACCAAGTTTGGTTCCAATTGGCCCAGTGGTTTCAGAGAAGATATTTGAATGCCTTTTCCATAGGGTCCAATGTAAAAACTATGTAGGGTCCAATGTAAAAAATATGTTCACCGCTGGCGTCCATCTTGGATGAGGTATGGACCTGCCGGATACCTTTTTTGGAAGAGACCATCTAAGGACTATTGTGACTAAGTTTGGTTATAATTGGACTGGTAGTTTCTGAGAAGAAGATCTTTGAATGTCTTTCC
>MJUU01050883.1:2110-65165 GCA_002080025.1 Modiolus philippinarum | reverse complement strand
TAAATGGTCGGTCCCTTATTCCTTTAAATACATGTAAAGCATAACAAAATTTACGCAACTTGAGTGTTTTTGTATTTTCATATCACATCAATAATCAGCCTTATGTTCTTATCAGTGGTCCTTGTAACAGCTTGAGAGCCACCAGGGATGCCCGGGCAGGGATGATACTTCACTAAAGGCCGATGAAACATGTAATGATGTTTTATCAAATACTTAAACACAAGAAAATAATTTCTACACGTTTATAATGTCATTATGAGAACTCTGATTTGCCCTAGGCGTTTAGATTATTTCAGCTCATGACAGTTTCTTCATACCTTATTAACTGCAATATTAGTGTAATGTTCTTTTATTTCATTTGATAATGACATTTTCGTGTGCAGTGTTTTCTTTTTCGTTGGGTTTTAAATCGGTAAATAAACATAAAAGAATATTAATATATTTTCAAAATTAAACTAGAGAAAACATGAAAAAAATGCACAATGATATTATAAAAAAAAATATATGTTCTGTACAATTTATAATTCAAGCACTGTCACAAAAAACTGCAGAATCACGGATATGTTCAGCTTTTACATTTGTCCCTTCATAAATTCCATCGCCGTCACCTCGACATCATGGATAGATATGAAATGTCGGTGTCACAAATAGAAATTTTAGCTAGATACACTTCTTCCTGGATTTGACATTACCGTATCCGACTTTTCCCTGGATTGACGCACTGACAGTGTGACGCGTGATGTATACAGAGCAGGACACTCTTACTCATCCGGAGCACCTGTTGTCAGTTTTTTTTTCTTTTTTTTGAAATCATACTGTTAGTGCTTTAGTTTTTTTTGCGTTGCATTTGTAATGTTTATGTGTTTGGTGGGTGTGTATACGTAGTGTCATTGGTCTACCGTCTTCTGGTGTTCTTGCCTTTGCCTTGTTTCTGGACATGTGCTTTGTTCCTTCGGTATTCTATTGTCGTTGTTTCTTAACCGACTTATCATATTACCCTTACAGTATATTATGAAAAAAACACACTATCAGATTGAAAGAAATCTATTTGTTAGGAAATAAAATTAAATAATGAAACAGTAGCTGTATCCAACTATTATGGACTCAATACGGGAAATAGAGAGCTTTTAGAATCTTTCATGATAGAAGTAAACATATGTGGCTGAGATTAGAATTTAGTTCTAGATAATATAGAAAAAAAATGGGAAGTACAATATTATCTCACAATAAAAGTAGACAGTTTTTAAAGTCCATCATGGGTAAAAATAGTTTTACTGATGTGTAGAGGACTTTGTACCCTTTAAAGCATAGATTCACATCGCGACAAAGAACTCCAAATATTCAGTGTAGACAAGACTTTTTACGTCTATCAGTAGGTACATGTATATTAAATGACATCATTTCTTGTAGATAAAATATGTTGAATTGATAAAAAAAAAACCTTATTCAAGATAAAACAAAACACTTTACAGTGAACAAAATTTAAATCTGTTCTTCAAATGGGATTTTATAAAAAGTGATATCAGAGGTGAAACTATACAAAAGATATATAAGAAGAATTAAATGAGTTGCAAAATAAAATGAAAGCTCAGATGGAGCTAAAACTCGAAAGCCCTGAAAATCTACACCGCCAAAACATTGTAGTCATCCAAAGAACTGATGAATAGAAAATAACGAATTTATATGTTTTATTGGTCTTAGAGAATTAATTTAGTCAACGGGAACAGAAAGAACAATTTATCATTAGTGAACAAAAAAATCACAGGCAGTTCCATAATCACATGAAAATAATCGAAAGGGGTGATTTCTGTATGGGTGACCAGTTCCACCTATGTGCTAAATAGCCAATCAAGGTGAATGAGTACCTTCGCTTATTCAAGAACTGGTTAAAAAAAAACACGAACAGAAAGTACAATTTATATATCTGAGTTTTTCGTATGTATATCGAATCCATTGCTATAAATAGGCAATACACATGACACAGGTAACAAATGCTATTTTCTCCTTTGACAAATAAGTACGCGACAGGAGTATTCAACTAGTTCTTGATAGAGACAGGGACGTAAATACTGTGAATATTTATATTGTATGTATATATTTTTATCGATTTAATACAGCAACAGCTTCACTATTCAACATGCAAAAGCGGATTTTGAACGTTTACGAACTATATTTGATCGGAAACATGCAGCTCTTTAGATACGTAAATAACCCTGACGCTCACGTGACATCTCTCGGGTGTTTTTAAGAACTCTCCATCTTCGGCTTACGAGTTAAAAAGACATACTTAAGAAGGAGGATCTTGAATGGTGGAATGTGAACTTACACAATACTATGAAAAAAGAACAGGGGTGGCAATGTTACGAGCAAAGGCCAAATGGTTAAAAGATCCAGAAAAAAATACAAAATATTTTTTTAATCTTGAAAAGAGTAATTATTTGAATAGATCTATTCAGATACTGATAAATGACGATGGATGGGGACTTATAACTAACTTTAAGGAAATCTTCCGAAAAGAAAAGATTTTTTTATTAATCGTTATATGCTCTGAATCATTTTATTATAATTTTGACAAAATAAATAGTTTTTTCTTCCCTGATAATATTGAACTGCCAAAACTTAAAGATGAGGAAGCACATATGTGTGAAGGACATATAACAAAAGGAGAATGAACTTCAGCTATCAAGACTTTTTAGAGTCCAGGAACAGATGGTACATGTATTCTGCTGAGTTTTATATGATGTTATAAATCTAATATTAGATTCTTATCATATAAACAGGATCATAACGAAATGTCCATATCACGAAAACAGAGCATATTGACTTCACTTCCAAAAGCAGAGAAAGATACAAAGTATTTAAAGAATTGGAGTCCTTAATCCTTGTTTAATGTTGAATATGAATTAATGACAAAGTGTTTGGCATTCTGGCTTAAAAAGGTCCTTCCAAAAATATTCACAGTAACCAAACAGGTTTTATGCAAGGAAAATATATTGGCGATAATATTCGAAACATTTGATTATTATAATAGCTGAGGAGGAAAAATTGTCATGCACTATTTTGTCTGTTTATTATGAGAAAACATTTGACAAGCTGAGATGTTCTTTTCTTCAAAAAATATTTACATGATTTTAATTTTGAGTCGCCATTTAATTCTAATTAACAGTAACTTCGGTCTTTTGTTATTTAAAAGATGAATGCGACATAACAAGCTGTGTGCTAAACACATTACTGGCAACTGATTTTTTCGAGTTGAGAGATGGGGTCGATAAGGATATCCGATATCTCCCCTTTTTTAATAGCGGTAGAAATTCTTGGTATAGCTATTCGACAATCAAAGGACATAAAAGGGCTTATAGACACAGACAAGAAAAAATATTTTATCAATACGCTGGTGATACACAACGTATAATAGATGCGTCATCGACGAAATCTTTGTAGATATTGAATAATTAAGCAAAGATAAATGGATTAAAATTCAATCTAAATAAATCTGAATTGATACTACTAGGACATCTCACAACGAAATATATACACATAATTTCTCTCTAGGTATAAAGAAAACTAGAGATATGATCAAACTTTTGGGAATAACAAACCCAACAAATGTAAATGAAAAAGAATTCATTGAAGAGAATCAAACTTCTTGAAAAAATAAAATTGATGATATTATTAATACCTTGAAAAAAGAAATCTTACACTAGCAGATATGTTATGATTTTTTTTTGGTCATTTTGATCTCATTACGATCTTGACAGGCTTAACACAATTTTGTTAAGGCAATGTATGATTTTAAGTTGGTTTTCAAGGTGTTTGATTATGGTTTGGGTTTTGTTTTCTGCAACAAGTCTGTGATAATCCAGATTTTCAAATTGGATTTCAAAGCCCCCAAATGACCCATAGGTGATATGTCCAAACCTTCTCGATGAAAAAAAAAAGATTTTCAGCAAAAAGGATATTCTTAAAATAAAAATCAAAGCACTGAACTTAAGTTCATTTTTGACAACGTATGTATCGTACTTATATTATTGCCAGATGTTAGAGATGGAATTGATTTGCCAAACATTTTTTTATATTATACTGTTTCAAAATATACAGAAATATGTTCTTATGGACCATTTAGAGAGGGTTATAGGCCTCAAAGTGATTTCAAGACGAAAGCTTTGTTCTATTGCTTGGATTTACCAGGTATTTACAGAAATTTGACTCCTGTTCATTTACTCCATATCCTTTCATATTGGATGAGAGCACCTTTATAGCCTTTGGCCTGCTGGCAATCCTCATTAAATAAATATAGCATGAAATTAAATCCTTCTATTGTTTGATGTATTTTCTCTATGTAATTTAGTTATGGTGTATTTGTTCTGGAGAGAATTTCCCATCTAGTTACATTACCATACTTGCAATTACAAAGTGAAGATTACAGTAAACGCCTTCAATGGCCGAAAACTACAATCACATGCCACAATCCACAAGGGAACTGCACTAAAAACACGTAAAGGACCAGAGACAAACATGAATAACGATAGGAACTCGGGATAGCCGGAATTTTCAAATTTTGGCATTTTTTTGTTTATACTTTTAAAATGTTATTTTGATCATTCCGACTATAGTGCGCAAATCTCACTATCTTATTATGCAATTAACTCGATGCGTGCCCTGAGTTATTAATATGAAGTTTCATATTAGTCAATCAATTATTACGTCACAAAGGAAAACCTGTCAATTTACTTTTCTGGCCAAAAAATCAAACCAAACCCGTATTCGACTTTGTATTTTTCTTATGCGCGATTGCATTGCGCAGCGCATCAGTGTCTATCTACCTTAACAGAAACATTGGTACTTATAGTTGAGTGCCAAAGCCACGATGTTTCGAATTTGGGTCAACGGAATCACACAAACTTGCTATACACGAGACCATGGCACATTGAAATAACAATGTCGTATAGATCAAATTTGGTCACATTTCTTAAAATGGGTTTTGTCTCTCCTGAATTGTGGAGTTCGTAAAAAGATTCCCCATGCGAGAGATGTATGCTCTTTATACATTTCAGTTATGGTGTACTATTTCTTGAGAAAATTTCTCATATAAATGCACTATCATAGTTTCAAATTTTGGCATTTTAGTTTTTTCAAATTTTTATTTTGACCACCTGATTATTGTGCCCACATCTCACGATTTTATTATGCCAAGTTTTCTTACTATTGACTCGATGAGTGTCTTATGGTTGTTTAAATGTTGTGTTTGTCTTCTATTAGTCTTTTTGTCGGGCAACGGATGACAGCTGTTGTAAGAACACTTTGCCAGTTAATTTTATTTTTGTTGACGATCCAGCATCAATGAGTCATAAAACATAGATGTAGCACTGCACGACATCTAACAATGAATTTCGCTCAAAACGTGCTATAGACCGTCTTGAAATTTTAAAAACTTTATTTTAATTTTATACAGAGAGTTCATTGTTTTTATATTTTATAATGATTTGTCATGAATCTTCATTAAGCAAGTTTCACGGTTAGCATTTGTTTTTTGAGGTGTGTAATTTTTAAATTTGTGCACCTCAAATATATAAAGGACGCTTTTTATTATTATGAATAGTAAATTCTAAGTTTTTGTTAAAACCATTGTTAAAGGTAAATCCTGAATTAAATTTTAAAGCCTTACCTCTTCAAAATGGAATAATACCTCAACTAATAAATTTCACAACCCATTCGCTTTTGCCGTGCCTGTAGTTTGTACAGCGATTTTGTCAATAGAGCGAAATTACTGTCTTAAAAACTTATACATCAAGCATCAAGGGTATGTTCAGTCACTGTTGCAATTGTCACTACAGAAGTTTTGCGGTCGTCACTACAATTCAACAGACCGTTACAATGTTTCTATTTCACAAATGAGAATAGATATATATCTTTGGGTAGATCCAGAGTTTATTTTGACATAACCGGACTTTTCACTGGCAGCGTGACAGGTGCCACACGTGGAGCAGATCATGCTTACTCTATCGGAGCACCTGATGATACCCCAGTTTTTGTAGGTTCACACTGCTAGTGATTTAGTTTTGAGGCGTTCTTGCTCATTTTTTTTTTTGTTTGTTTTTGTTTTGGTTTTCATACTGTCTCAATTCGTTTTTGGGTATTGGGTATGAATTGCCGTGATTTTGGATTTATGATTTTGGAATTCCCCCTATCCTCGTTCTTGCTTCGGTATTCGTTTGTCGATGTATATAAATCACATTTTTGTTTTTAGTATGACTTGAGTAAATTTCCATAAAAACACGCACACTCTTAAAACGTTATAAAACTTATAAAACTGGACCAAAACGCTATTATATTATCTACATGGATAGCGAAATCTCAGTTTAAACGTGTAAACATTAACATGTATTTGAAGATTCGAAATTCAACCGATATTAAATCTTCAACAGATTCAAATAATTTGATAAGACCTAGTCTACCATGTTATTTTTACCTTCTTATAGATTAGAGTTGTTGCGCTTCGTTCGGTTTCCAGATTTATCAAGCGATGTAAATTTCAGATTAACATAAAATTTGGACATTTTTACTCAAATTTAATGCATTTATTTGTTGATATCTCTGTAACGGCTGGTTATACACTCATGATTTCTGGAAAATATGTAGACTTAATAGTTGTGTTTCCGCTTAAATTTAAATATTTCGAAAATTCAGGTAAGTAAATTCGCATTCAACGAATGTGTCTTGAATTCATGACCCCTTTTAATGCCAAACTTAACACCGACAAATTATAAAAATCAATGAACAATAAATTACGTTCTAGTTAGCAAAACAATATTTTAGGTCTGGACTTTCACAAAAAATAGTTTCTTATCAGGATAAAAGATATTCCTACTAATTTCTATAAATTTAAAAATACCATATCTTAAGCTCTGTTCTAGGGTTCCTCTTAAAAATGCGAAATTACAGAAATCGTGACCACGGAATAGATAACTTTTAAACAACCATTAGTCGTGTGTTAGTACGTTAACCCACACTCGCAAACAAAGAGTCTTTTTGGACATTGGACACCCTACTTTTATTTATTTTTAATGACTTCAAAGATAGACATAGTTCAATATTTATAATTCCTTATTTCTGATAGGTACGTGAATATACTTATTACCAAGTCAATATTAGTTAATGTAAAAAATGAATAACAGGAAACACCAACAATGGCTGAAAATTATAATTACATACCACAATCTGATAAGGAACTATACAGGAAAAACACAAATAAGACAAAAGACAAATGTAAACAACGATAAGATTTGGTTCCCTTTATCTTTTCGTATTCATATGCCTTAATGTTCAAAACAATTGTATTAACTCAATATCCATTCATTGCTTAAGGAAAATACCAGTAACCCTAACTTACACATGATACCATACAGCTAGTACCAACTTAAATTAACTTCGTCAACTTGTGTCTCTCAAGTGAAGATCCAATCAAAACATTTGGAACACCATAAACCAAAAACTTTGTAAAATCTGATAGAGAAAAAAATGACCAAATAAGTTCTAAATGAAAAGCTAAAACAAGCTAAGGACAGCTATACAAGAGGGAGATACTCCCTAGTTTTAACCGAAATATCCTAAAATTCTAGTATTGAAAGTTTCCAAACAAAATTGTTTTTCGGGTCAGCACCGAAGTACTGACTACTTGGCTTGTGAATACACTCAGGGACAAACAGCCAACCAGCAGAGGTATCTACCCAGTAGTAAGAAATAACAAGTTACAGTAAATTTAGTTTCTGCATATATCCATTTCGACAACTTATGTCTTCAATGCAGATCAAAACAAAACATTTGTAACACCATAAACTAAAACTTTGTAAAATCTGATAGGAAAAAAGATCTAAAAGAAAAGCAATTATTTATACATTTATGATGTATTTTTTTAATGATTGAGTATCTATGAATTGCATATACCCCAAAAGGAGTGGGTGTGTCTAAGGGGCCTACTTGGCCTAGAAAATAAATTTGCTTGAATGCACAGATTTTTGTTGGTAAAATGTGAAATAGGGTATCAGTTAACGGTAAATAGTAAGATTTAATCTCTATATATGCTTATTGAGTTTTTGTGCGTAAAGGAATCGACAAATTTCAAATTTTGTCGAAAAATGACAAATTTGAGCAATATTGAGTACTTTTTATAAAAAGAAACCATAGCCTGCATGTAAGAACAACAAAAATATTTCTATGAGAAGTTCATATTTCTATGAGAAGTTCATTCAAAGCTCTGTCCTTAGCTGATTTTGGCTTTACATTTAGATCACATTGGTTATTTGTTCTCTATCAGTTTTTAAACATCTTTGATTTTATGGTCTTCCAAAAATTTAGATTTTATCTGCACTGAAGAGACATAAGTTGTTGAAATGCGCATATGCAGAAATTAAATTCACAGTAACTTCGGTATTTAGTTATTTGTTACCACTGGGTCGATGCCTCTGCTGGTGGACTCTTAGTCCCCGTGGGTATTCACCAGCCCAGTAGTCAGAACTTCGGTGCTGACCCGAAAGCCGATTGTATTTGGAACCTTGCAATATCTAAATTTTTGTAAATTTTGTTGAAAACTAAGGGGTATCTCCCTCAGGCAAAGTTCTGTCCTTAGCTGATTTTGGCTTTACATTTAGATCACATTGGTTATTTGTTCTCTTTCAGTTTTTAAACAACTTTGATTTTATGGTCTTCAAAAAATTTAGATTTTATCTGCACTGAAGAGACATAAGTTGTTGAAATGCGCATATGCAGAAATTAAATTCACAGTAACTTCGGTATTTAGTTATTNAAAAGCTAAAACAAGCGAAGGACAGAGCTATACAAGAGGTAGATACTCCCTAGTTTTAACCGAAATATCCTAAAATTCAAGTATTGAAAGTTTCCAAACAAAAAATTGTTTTTCGGGTCAGCACCGAAGTACTGACTACTTGGCTTGTGAATACACTCAGGGACAAACAGCCAACCAGCAGAGGTATCTACCCAGTAGTAAGAAATAACAAGTTACAGTAAATTTAGTTTCTGCATATATCCATTTCGACAACTTATGTCTTCAATGCAGATCAAAACAAAATATTTGTAACACAATAAACAAAAACTTTGTAAAATCTGATAGGAAAAAAAGATCTAAATGAAAAGCAATTATTTA
This sequence comes from Modiolus philippinarum, assembly GCA_002080025.1. Classification (NCBI taxonomy): domain Eukaryota; kingdom Metazoa; phylum Mollusca; class Bivalvia; order Mytilida; family Modiolidae; genus Modiolus; species Modiolus philippinarum. The sequence continues at coordinate 56,005 of MJUU01050883.1, read as the reverse complement.
TACATTTTTGATGTATTTAATTTATGATTGAGTATTTATGAATTGCATATACCCCAAAAAGAGTGGCGTGTGTCTAAGCCCTACTTGGCCTAGAAAATAAATTTGCTTGAATGCACAGATTTTTGTTATTAAAATGTGAAATAGGGTATCAGTTAACGGTAAACAGTAAGATTTAATGTTTATGTATGCTTATTTTTGTGCGTAAAAGAATCGACAAATTTCAAATTTTGTCGAAAAATGACAAATTTGACCAATATTGAGTACTTTTTATAAAAAGGAACCATAGCCTGCATGTAAGAACAACAAAAATATTTCTATGAGAAGTTCATTCATACTTATAAGTTGGTAAATTATCTAATTAGTTCTTGAATGCGCTCGATTGATTAGGAAAAACCATTTGAATATATACCAGATTCGTTGGATTTCTATGAAAACGTTAAAAGTAGCTTTTTTCATAACGTCAGAACTATACTTATTGTGACGTCATGGGTTATATATCTTTGTTTTCTGTGTTAGGGGGATGTCGATTTTCAAACGAACATAAAAGAAAATCTTGAGGTGAATTTGCAAATTTACTGAAATTCTAGGCCATAGCAACCCTTTGATATATTATTGACTTTGTTTTCCTTTTCTTTCCATTTTTTAAAGAGATTACATTGCATATATTTGGGTTCTGCACGTCATGGAATACTAGTTGAAGAATACGAACTACAATAAAATCGTAGTTCAGGTGATCAGTTTTACCATGTATTTTCAGACACTTTGTCTCATGTGCATTTACTCCATATCCTTTCATTATCAATTTGTCATATTTGTGTTTAAAATGGTTTGCCATTCCTAAAAAACGCTATTTTATTAAATGCACCATCTCTTTAACAACACCATTATTTGTGATAGAACTGTCAAATATATCTTTATAATGGAAATTTGTTCATAGGAAACTTGTGTTTTAATACCCTAAGGAGCCCCATTCAGCGTTCTTTTAGTCTCGTTTATGTTTGTTGACTATCCCGCATCTATGGGTAAAAAAACATGGATGAAGCGTTGCTCGACTTCTAGCGATGAATTTCACTTTCAAACCGGTGCTAGGGGCCATATTGTACTTATTATGATGTATTAGTAAACCTAGTAAACCTCATTTACTCCATATCCTTTCATTGTAAATTCGCTAAATACATAGCCCTATCGTTAGTTTTCATATACAAACTTACGGATAACAAGCATTTGTACGGGATTGTGGTTAAATTTATTAAAACAAAAATGAGTTTAACCTTTAGAAATGAAGGGGAATCTTACCGCCCTATATAGTAAGAGCCTATAGACCGTGAGAAAAGACAGGCGTGTTTTTATAGTCATTGACAGGTCGATCAAGGATTAGTATATCCTTATAATATAGATTATACATGTGAATGGTGCCAACCTTGGGTTTATAAGAACATTTTGTACTACTTAATGGACTGTTATTATAGACATTTATAATCTTGTATCCACAACAAATTTATTGGTTAACTTACAAATATAAGATATTTTGCAATAGTTACGGGCGGAATTGTATCAATGAGCATAAAATTTGAGAAACAACGTCGAAAACACCCAATCAAAGTGTCATTTTATTGTTTTGTTAAATAATTCTGATTTTCATTTTTTTGTTTGTTTTTTTCTATCTTATGTATTATCTAGTTGGCTTGCTGTTTAGTTATTCTTATTTTTTTTGTACGCCTGGAATGCTAAATGCAGTGTAACTTCAAAAGTTTGGGGCCTTGGTAGCCTAGTGGATAAGGTGGTTAGTTTACCTATGCAATCACTGAAACCCATCACCTACATGTATGCATTGTGCCCTGCTTATACTTGATTTGGAACCATGCTTGATAAAGTGTGTCAGTTTCCCACCCAGTATCGGTTGCCATCTTCGGTTACTCCGGCTTCGTCTACCACTAAAACTGACCGAAACGATATAGCTGAAAAACTATGGCGTTAAACTCTGTGCAAACAAACTCTAAAAGGTATCTCATCAATCCGCATACATACAAAATTCTACCAGTTTTTTAAACCATAAATCTTTAGACAACACATTCTGATCTTTAGAAAAATGTACCATTGCATCCATATCTATAGGTATTGCACACTCGTTCACTATGTACTGTGTAGATCAATGTGTTATTATTAATTTTATTGGCTCTTTATAAATCATTATTTTCATGTATGTTATGTATGTTATCCACAATTTGAGTCTCATCACTACAGAAGTTTTACGGTCGACATCACGATCTTGTTGACCACCATGGGATATCTATTTGCCATATGACAACATATATCGCCATAAAATATCTCAAGCTTGTTTTTTTCCTCTACTGGGTTTGACTTTTCTACCGGAGTTGACATGTTTTTATTAGAAACAAGAGATGATACCTCTACTGATGCACCTGATATTATTGAGTCCGTAATGTTCACTTTATATGTGTCTTCTTTTTTCTGCGTGTAATTATGTCGCCCCAGACGTAGTCAGGACGACATATTGTTTTGGTCCGTTTCTTTCATTATTCTTTCTTTCATTCTTTCTTCCAAGGATTTCGTCCACTGATTTTCTCAAAGATGCCTGGACAGAATTCATTCATACTTGGCACAAAGTTGGACAATCATTAGAAGATGGCATGCACCGGCCAAAATTTTAAAAATGGCCACCATTTCCAAGATGGCCGCTGTTTTACGTTACAAAATTGAAGATTTAATATCTCGGGGTCAGCTTTGCATAAATTGTTCATATTTTGTGTAAATGTTCAGTGAAATGAAAGGAAGGAATTTACGCAAAACTTTTTCAAAATGGCTGCCACTTTAAGGTGGCCGCCAAATACGTAAAAAATCAACTTTGTCCGATGTCAACGAAAATTGATTTCTACGTAGGTTTTGACGCTACGAACAAAATGGAAGCATCGAATTGGCTGCCAGGGGCGACATCAGCTATTGCTTGAAATTGCAAATCTAGTTTATTTTTTTTCCTGGTTTTCTGATGTTAAAATCGTCTTTGGAATACTCGAATCAGTTTTAACTTGCTTCCATTGTGTTCTTTTTTAATTCTTTCAAAAGAAAGCTTTTTTCTTCGTGAAGTGATATGATCTCTTAGCCAAGTTTTTGTCAGACAAATCATTAGTAATGGACTATAGAATGTGAGAAAGAACGATTTATACCGTCTTTGCCAGAAAGTTATGTCAAAAGGTAAACTTATTTTAAGATATTAGTCACTTCTGTTCAGAAGTACCTTTAAACTATATTAACGATATTAATTCTAATCAAAACAATAGCCTTCACTTTAAAATAAAATAATCCACCATTATGTTAACGGTCACTAGTTAATCTCAACCAAAGACAGGCTTGGAAGCAGTTCTCTCTGGCAAACAAGTTTCACTAATACTTCTACCGGATAACGGCCGCCATTAATAGGTTGATTATTCTGCTAGAATAATAATAATTTATTCAATAAAATATCAACAACATATATCACAATACATATATACAGATACAGTTTTACGTATAAACAGGTTGGGGATATTCCCAATTGGGATAACTTATCCCAATTGGGATAAACAGATATATCCCAATTGGGATAATTGATTAGTTTTTTTTATGAATTAAAATTTCATTTTTAAATGGCGCATTATGAAACACAAAGTATGATAAACTCCATGATTTCAGCAATCAAATGACATATTGTCATCTTCTGAATGATGCTGCATTTCACGAGCAGAGGCATTTTTAAATACCTAAAATGATACATTTAAATTCTTCAAATTTCCAACTGATTATTATTGTAAATGATTAAATAATGAAAATAGAAGAAAGGGGAAGTTGGTGAAAACGTATTGAATAATTGATGAAGTTTAGTTTGTTGAAATATTCAAAGCCATTGTAGTTTCAAAAACCATGATAAAATCCTACATTTATGCCATTTTTTCCCTCATGGTCAAAGGGAGGAAATCCTGGCAGAAATAAAATGTCATGTTCATTTGGCTTTTTCTCCATACTTCATTAATTTAATTGCCAAAACCGATTTTGATTATACTTTTACAGTATGTTTTATGCGGTTGTAAATATAATTTACTTTGAAAAAAGTACAAAGAATAAGTGTAAACGCTTTAAAGCTTAAGCTATTACTAAATCAAAGTGACTGCCTGTTTCCAGTAATAAATCGGTCAGCGCAGGAATTGCAGCATTCCTATGAGAACAGAATTATACTGTCTGAAAGCTCTAACCGCAGAAATTTTTATATTTCATGTCTGATGATGCGCCATTAAACCTATAAAAATGTAATTCACGAATAACTAGCCATTTATCCCAATTGGGATATAACCACTTATCCCAATTGGGATAAGTTATCCAAATTTGGATATGTTATCCCAATTGGAAATATTCCCAACCTGATAAAACATTAAAAGTATAGGTATTTGTCACTATAACAATACAGAGTTGACATTTTATCTGGGATAACCCATAAAATCCCGTAAGCTTGTTTCCAATGGGGTCCCAAAATGAAAACCTCTTATAATGTCAATTATAAATCGACATATACTTGATACCCTAGACAGATTTAAAATCTAATATATATTATATAAAATATATATTTATCAATAGTATAAGTACTGACGATACGAAGCACAGCCAGTGTTCTCCATTAAATGTTGTTTTACGCTAGTTTTAAAACTATCTAGATTTGTAATACTCTTTATGTAGTTAGGTAAAGAATTCCAGTTAAGTATACCATTATAGTAAAAAGTGTTTTATGTTGACTCTTAACTGGTGGAACCCAGAAGATATACTCGCTGTTTCTAGCGACATGATTATGTACATGTCGAACCTTTATAAAGTTTTGATGCATATAACTTGGACAATCATTATAATATATATTATGTATATGATTTAATCTTAACACGATTTTCTACATTAACATATCCAATACTTTTCAACACATTATCATCAATTCTAGATCTATACCCACTGTCTTTTATAAATCTAACACATTTATTCTGTAACACTTGTAGTTTTTCTTTATATTTTTTATTAAGATCAGCATTCAAGCAGAACAGGCATAATCAAAGTGACATTGAATTATTGCTGCGGTCAAGGAAGTGGCAAAACTTGTATTGTAATGAAGTCAAGATTTACATCCCAAGCTAACACAATGTTTTAGATTTATCGATGTGAAATGTCTACATTGTAGATATATCAGACGTGAAAACCTTACAAATGTATACAACGTTGTCTTTGCACGACGGCGAGTCAATGAAAGCTAGAGAGTTTGGGGTGTAAATCTTGATGACGGTAAACTGAAAGTTTTGCCACTTCCTTGACCGCGGCAATAACGCTGTTACTAGTGTCTTCCTAGATGTTTCTGATAGACATTTTGCCTGTCTGTGTAGGAACTTTCATCTTGAGTTCACTTTTTGAATAATATTATCTATATTTTTTTCTTCAGATAGAGAAATATCAATGTTTAAACATAAATATTTCACACAATTTTGTGAAGAAATTGTATGAATATTACAAGTAACATTGAAATTACGTACTTTTGAAAGTTTACGTTTAGACCCAAACAGAATTGCTTCTGTTTTCCCCAAATGTAGAGAAAGTTTATTATCAATTAACCATTTACTACAAGATTGGATTTCCATGCCTAGTTTTTGAGATATAACGCCTGGTTCTTATGTGAAAATAAGATGGTACTATCATCTGCATATAAAACAATTTTGCAGTCTTTACTTATACTAATAGTCATATCATTGACATAACATAAAAATTATAATGACCCCCAAAATACTTCCGTGTGGGACTCCACATGTTATATATATATTTTAAGTCTGACTCTGTTCCATTAATATTAACCTTTTGTTGTCTATTACATAAATATGACTCAAACCAGTTAGACACACATTGTTTTGAGTGTCTAACATAAGATATTATGATCAACAGTGTCAAATGCCTTCTGCAGATCTAACATAATCATTCTTGTATACAGCCCCATTGTTGTTTCATTCTTTATATGATCTAATAAAGGATAAGGCATGGATCAGTAGAATAAGATGATCTAAAACCTGATTGTAAGTTATATAATAAATTGTTATCCACAAGATATTTTTCAAACTGAGAATATGCAGACCTTTCCAAAATTTTTGACACTACAACTAAAATACTAACAGGTCGATAGTTACAAATATCCAATCGACTATTTTTCTTAAAAATTGGACAAGCTCTAGCTGTCTTCATCTCGTCAGGCACTATACCTGAAGTTAAGGACACATTTACAATATATGTGATGTGTTTAGCTAAAACATGTGAACCATCCTTTAAAAATCTTGATGGAATCCAATCTAAACCAGTGTTTTTACTAGGATTGAGCTGATTAAGCTGTTTTAAAATATATTTTTCACTCACTTGTTGCAGTTTAAAAGTTAAAATTTTACAAGTGACAATTTTATAAATTCTTTAAAAATATTTGTCGTGGTATCAGACAACTTAAGTACAGGAGTTAATTCCTCCACAAGCTTAACTGCTACAGTTGTGTAAAACTAGTTAAATTGATTTGCAACTGTATTAGAATCATGACAATTTTCATCATTTATCTTATACACAACTTTACTTTTTTATTTTTTGTTTGGTACTGTAACCCATACTTTTGAATTGTTTCCATAGATTTTTAGAGATATTTTGATTTTCTTCTATTTTATTTTCAAAATACGCTGACTTCACTTTATTAATTTCTCTTTGTGTTTTATTTCTACATTTACAAAATTCCTCATAAAAATATTTACTGTTGTACTTCTTATACATTTTAAATCAATAATCCCTTCTTTGGATAAGCTCAAGAATCTCGGTACTCATCCATGATTCAGTATGTTTTTTAATTTTAATCTCTCTTTTTGCAGCTACTTCATTTAGAATTGAAGTAAAAATTTCTTTACATTTTACCCAAGCTCCATTTACATCTCTACATAGAAAAAGATCTGACCATACAGCATTATTTAATTTTCGACAAAACTCTTCTGTTATATAATTTTTTGTAGATCTTATCTTTATTATAATTTCATTTTTATAAAAATTTGACTTTCTTTCTACTTTTCTAGAAAAATAAGTAAAACAATGATCACTTAAACCAACAGTAATAACACCTGACTGATTTACTTTATCTTCAGAATTCAATACAATATGATCTAGCAGTGTTTTGCTTGTATCAGTAATTCTAGTGTGTTCTGACAAAATTTGCTTAAGATTGATTGTTTGTAAAATATCTATATAGTTCTTTTGCAGAGTTGAATTATGTAATAAGCATATATTTAAGTCTCCCACAATATAAACTTCATTTAATTGGTTAATTTTATTCAATATATCTTGAAAGTTTTTAAGAAAATTGTTCTCTTTCGGTGGTCTGTAGACAGTCGCAACTGTGATTGGTTTCGTCATTGGAATGAGGATGTCTATCCAAAGTGCCTCCAGTTTGTCATGGTGTAGGTCCTGTCATGGGTGAAAAAGATATATCGTCTCTGATGTATACAAACACCCTCCACCATTGCGATTTCGATCTAATCTCACTACGTTGTATTCGGTAATGTTAATTTCAGCATTTGTTACTGTTTTGTCCAGCCACGATTCTGTGATTGAAAATACAGCAGCGTTGGTTTTTGATGCCAAACTTTTAATTTCATCAGTTTTGGTAGCAAAGAACGAACACTGCATTGAATAAAATGCATTCCTTTCTTCTTGAAAGGTTGAAACAGGTCTTCATTGTTCGTACTTTTATAAAAGATGTTTCTAAGCTCACTGTCCATCTGTTGGTCAACACCGCTGGTGTGCAGATCATCATTATAAAATGGTAAATTAGGAATACTGTAGACATCACAAGTGTACGAAAAGTCAGTGTTATTGTGCAGGTATTCCTGATATTGCTTTATGGTTATTGTTCTAGTACATTTGACATGGATCCATTTGTCACAGAAATCACAACTGACAGCTTTGCTTGTCGAGATTACCCCCTTCAAACATATAGTACATGGATGTTTCGGTTGTTTTTGGCTTTTCTTGGGCGGGCCGGGGTTATGGTGTATATCTCCACATCTTAGAAGAAAAAGTGTAATTAAATGTTCATACGATGGTCGAAAAACAATCGGGAATTGACATATGGTTATCTCCCCTTTTCTGTTTACATTGGTTACCGTGCTGTTTGCATAGGAAATGATATCTACCGTCGTCCACGAGGTGTTTCCGTGGATAAGTTTATTGTTTGAATGTTTATAATGTTCATCTGACTGTGTAAATTCTCATAGTTGGCAACAATTAGGATGCATATCACTGTGAAGAAAATCCCAGCTGTTCGCGCCATTCTACCGGAACTAATCACCGTAAATATTTTGCAAATACCATTCGTTATAAATAACAAAATACCGAAGTTACTGTAAATTTAATTTCTGCATTTGGCCATTTCGACAAATTATGTCTCATCAGTGCAGATAAAATCTAAACATTTGGAAGACCATAAACTCAAAGATGATTAAAAACTGATAGAGAGCAAATAACCAAATATGATCTAAATGGAAAGCCAAAATCAGCTTTAACGTTTTAGTTTAAAATCATCGTTTTCTTCAGCTACAAAAAAAGCTATTTTTATGCAAAATTTGGTATGAAGACCATCATTTGACAGTTTAAACAATGTCTTGTTGTCATGAATTTTATTTCATAAAATAATTATGAATTTCTAATCTTAAAATAAGTCTCTACACATAAAGTCAAAGTAAAATGATTAAAATTGTCAGCAAATCAATCTGATTTTTATAATATGATAATTATACTTATGGTTTGCATTCAGTAAGATCGTCAACCGATCTAATGTTCAAAACTACAAGTACAAGATGTAGTCAAAATATGGCAAATGCTTAAAAAACAAGAATGACAACAACGGACGCGTTATAGTTCAGACGTCAAGTATCATTTCTAAAATTACGACAATACTACTGAGCTAACGATTTTTTTTTTTTTTTTTTTTTTTTTGATGAATAACTACATGTATCATTATTATTACTCATCAAAACTGTGTAACATGTCTTTCACATATTGGCTGAAAACACTTTTCGTGCACCCCCACTTCCAAACCAGACCGTTTTTTCAGTCCTTCTATATCCCTCTTTAAAATAAAACAGGAACATAACCTGCACACCTAGGGCCACTTTGATAGTAAACTATGCACAATTCTTATATTTTCGTTTGAAACTAAGTTTCATATTTTAAGTCTCATGATTTTCCAATTAAATGTACTGAAATTTGGTATCAAATGAAAGCTTGTTTAATTTTCTTTACAATGAATATAAGTTTGACAATTTTCGAATTTTTTATAGTCTGGAGTTACAGAAAATATACCCCTCCCCATGCAAAAAATTGCGAAAATGACGATTCTTTGGCTGTCAATTAATTTTAGATGAACAACTCTCGTCATTTTATATAGTTTTTATGCCTTGATTATCAGTTGTGATACAGTGGTGGCAAAGCAGGCCATAAAAGCCCATAAGATTTTGACTTTTTAGCTTTTTTTTTTAAAAATGGAAATTTTCGGAATTTTTAATATTTTTACAATTTCGACTTTCTGACCTTAGGGTATTAAAAATCTGAATAGATATCTATTAATTGCTAATGCAATAATGATTAATGATATGTAAGCAACATATTGTGCCGAAAATTATTTAATTTCAGACTTATTGTGGGTTTACAAATGTCAAATTTAGCACCCCTCCCCCTAAATTTAAGGGAAAATTTAAAATATTCAGCCTCTAAATGACAAAGAAATAATTTACGACAGCTGGCATACAGAAGACCGTTTTCAGATTTTCTACTGTTTTGTATTTGAAGTATAAATACCTAATGAAATTGATATACAAAATACACAGTGACTCCAATATAGGCGCAAGTAAGACCATACACGTGGTTTATGGGCAATTATATATGAAATATTCATGCAAAATGGGAATTTTCGGATAATTAGTTTTTTAAGGTTTTCATCAATAAGAAAACGAAAATAAATCTGAAAAAGTGAAAATAATTGATTATTTTGTAATCTTTTAAAAATAATAATCATTTCATCATTTAAAATGTAATAATAAAGAATTTATTTCTTAATTATTTGAAACAAAATCTAAAACTGATCTTTTTTTTGTGAAGAATAATTTTGAAATAAAGTAATATCCTGTTCAAAATTTCATACAAACTGTTACTTTATGTTTTTATTTATTTAGATACAAATTAATTGCAATTGATCTTTTTCAATTTGTCATTATAAATGCATACAAATTTCATCTTTCATTTGATATAAAAACTAAAATATATGATAAACGGGATGATTTCGATTTCACTATCACTAATTGCCCTTTTATTGACGGCGACATCCCTTTAGCTCCATCCTATGGGGTGTATATTTCTCAACTGGTACGATTCGAACTAGTGTGTTCTACTATTGACGATTTTAATGAACGTAACCTTACTGTCACTGCCAAACTTTTACAACAGGGTTACAGATTTCATAAGTTGTTGAATACATTTAAGAAGTTTTATAACAGAAATGAACATTTGATGTCTAAATATGGCGTTACTCGTAAACAGCTTATTACTCAGGGCATTTTCTAATCCTCGTTTTTACGGAAATGTTGTTAAAAATGCCAGACATTGATTAAAAGTCCAGAAAAACTTGGACGTAACTTACATTCTTTACGTAATAGGGATATCGACAATATATTCTGCTTGCATCCGTTCAATTAGCTTTGAGACCTAATGACCTGAAAATTTTGCACACATACTGGCCTCTCACTGATAGTGCCGATGTCTACTGAAATCTATGATGATTCTTGACAAAACCCTTCGGGAAGTTTTGAATTTGATTTTTCTTCCGACAGTGTTCTACCAGCAGTCTAGGCTCCTTGAGCTAGCCGGCAGTTTAGCGGCGAGCACCCCTTGACCCATCTTTCTAAATTATGTATTGTTTTTTTTTCTTTCCTTTCAAGACTGTGGTCATGGAGTTAGTAGCCTACCTGTATTTGGTTTTATAAGTATGTTTATTATACTACAGGAAACGGGACAGATAAAGGGGAGGTTTGTGTACCCATAAACCGGTTTAACCTTACCGCTGGCTGTTGCTAGTGCCGGTACCAAGTCCGGCTGTCCCGAGTTCCTATCGTTGTCTACGTTTGCCTTTTGTCTTATTCGTGTTCTTCGTGTGTAGTTCCATAGCAGATTGTGGCATGTAATTATAATTTTCAGCCATTGTAGGTGTTTCCTGTTCTCCATTTTTTTTGCATACAAAAAAATCTTGGATAACATGATTAGTGACAAATCGGAGTTTTCAGGATTCTAGAATTTTAAATATTGTTTCAATTACGTTACAAAAATGTCACATCATGGTTACTTCAAGATGAAGAGCAACACTATTACGCTCGTCTTAACATGTCTTTTTTTAAGAAGGGATGTTAACGGATTTAAGAAAATGGGTAGGGTTCGGATGGGCGGGGGGAATAAAACAAGACAAGTGCATCTCTCCAATCTCGGTGATTATCAACCCTGTAAACTTGATAAACTATGTCGAACCGAGTTAATTCCATAAGTTTGCATCAAAGTCAGCAAAATGAATGGAATGCTTGCAAGTTACAAAATTGAAGACTTGTCATTTTTTACCATAAAAATCAGAAAAAGACGTTAAAAAGATGTTAGCATACAAACCCGTTTGTTGCAATTTTAGAATGTTTTTGCGAGTCTGCTGTTCCTGTAGTAAGGAAACCAATTTGAAAAAAAGAGCTGCTAGCGATAAACCCTTTCGAGATTACTGCTGAGCTATAATTTGCTAGTTCCAAGTTTGCACATGCAATTTCTCAGCATAATGACGTCAAGAACACAGATTGTGACGTCGATGTTTTAGTGGAAAAAAGCACGTACCAACTTAATATTCCCGCCAGAAAATAAAAATTCCGCAAATATTGCGAAATTGTCAGTTCAGAATAAACTGAACTGTTAAATTTCATCATCCTATAAATATAAACTAGAAATCGAGAAGTAAGCCAATTTGACTCATGGCTTATAATTGGAAAACAATTAAAAACCACATGGATTATGTCTATACAAAATCAATCTTAACTTTGTATAAACATTGACTGGATACCCGTACTATACCCGTACTATATAAATAAAGTGGTTTATGTTGCCTCTGGTCTAAGCCATGTTAAGGCACTGCAACAAAGCAGAAAGAATAAATTGTTGTTTGACCACAGTAAACGAAATGACGGATCTCGGTGAAATTTTTATTGCGAAACAAACAGGAGCCCAACTTCGTAACATTGCTGATACGTTAAATGAGGAGATTCAGTCAAAACGCTTCATATTGTTTATTGTTACTTTTCCGAAGCTATTTTCTTCGTTGCATTTGTGTCTTCAAAGATATGGGAATATATGTAATAGCGTATAAATAGTGATATACAATTATCATTGTTCAAGATTGAACTGAATATTTATTTTGCAAGAATAAAAGTTTCAGGATATTGTTACATTCACATGCATCATGGTGGATAAACGTTTACCTTGGACTAGCACCAAAAAATCTGCTGAAAATTGAATCAGGATTTCTTCTAGAGCATCTCCTGTCTATGTATAAACAGGAATATATTTGGAAAAGACAGAAACACACATCATTCTGCGTCTGAAACACACATCATTCTGCGTCTGAACTATAACAATACATCTAGTATTCCTTCGACAAATGTGTTTCATATGCAGGTCAAAGTACGTTTCAAAAAATGCATTTATGCTACTGGATAAAATGATAATTTCAAGAATATTTTTAATAATATCAACGAAACGAATGTATAATTTTTTTAAGAGGTGAGGTATTTTGAAAATACTTTGCAACACACTGTATTTTCCCAATTTATGCTGTGTTTGTGCAGTATTTATGTGTACCGTTAATATTTTGTTATTTGTTTACGTTAATAATATGCATTTTATTATGTTATATAGTATTAGTTTTTAACTTTTGGAAAATGGCTAAAATTTTGTTGTTTATTAATTATAATTGTTATATTTATTCATTAAATTGAAGAGAAAACGGATGAAATGCTGTTTTTTTTTGTTTTTTTTTGGACGGGATTCCTACATGTAATTTACATACTAGTACATAACGTCTCACAAAGTTAACTTGGAGCCGTCAGGAAGCTCCTCTAAATTAACTTAGAACAGGTATGAAGTCTGTTCTAGAACGACTCTAAGTCTGTCCTAGAATCATGTCTGCATTAAAATCGTAAGTGTTTGAATCCTGACCGCACTAACCAGTGATGACAATAAAATTATAACCGTTCTGGTAAGAACCAAGGGCGCTCGTACCTGTTCTACACATGACGGCTCTAACCTATTCTAGCAAAGACCGCTCTCAGCTGACAAGTTCTAGCTTTGATCGATCTGGGACTTTTTCTTGCCACAGCCCTGGCAAATATTTATGTCGTGTCTCATATATTTTACGAGAGGATATGGAGTAAATTAACATGACACCATATATTTACACAAATTTCAGACCGTTCAAATAAAAACAAAATATTACTAAAAAAGCTTTTAAAAATAGAAAAAAAAAATGAATGATTTATTCAAATATAAAATTTCATTTTATTTGCTTATCTTCTTCGGGCATTGTTGTTGTTGTCGCATGTAAATTCCTCCGTTGACTTTTGAACCCCCTGTAATACAGGTATGATCCAAAAACGGATTGAGATTAGCAGCCAAAAGGTATCTTGTGACATAGACAATCTATTTCTTCTTCATAAGCTTCATGTTGAGCTGACGATATAACGAAATCGTCTGCTTCTTGAAGTAAGGTGTTGACAGATTCAAGCATTAAACCCCCGTTCAGAAGCTAACAGGACGAACATTTAAAAAATACAATGCCACGTATCATGGCACCACAGGCTGAGAAGTTCTGTAATCTCTTGGTCCCTATGTTGATATTATCTGGTGTTGTGAGAGTTTTATATAGATATATCTGGGAAAACATGAGGACGAATTTCAATATTGCCGTCAAGGACAACAAGCTGGTATTTCACCCCAGAGTTCTGAATATATATAATGGAAGCTGTATACTGAGGGTACATAACTTAATTTGTCAGTTGGTAATGGGTCTGGAGCTGGCATGTCAGTTAACTGCTAGTAGTCTCTTGTGATTTCATGTTTATGTCCGTATATTTAGTTCTTTCAGTTTCATTTTTCACAGTTGACTCAGTCCTGTTGCCAACTGAATTTTACTGTTGTTACGATCGTTTTTTTATTTATCACATTGGCTATAGGGGGAAGGTTTGGGCCCAATAAAACTAGTTTAACCCCGCCGCAGCAGGTTTGCGCCTGTCCTAAGTCAGGAAATTTATTAAGCCTTTGTGTGTCTTGTCTGTTTTCTAGTTATTTCACTTTATGTCTATCGGAGTCTAGGAAGATGCTTATTTCGCTGAACTTGATTACTCTTTTATTTAGGGGCCAACTCCGACCTACCGTTGGATGTGGGGTTTCCTCACCGTTCATTGAAGATCTTATGGTGGCTTTGAGTTGTTATTGCTCCCCTTAGGGTCGTTGTCTCTTTGACACATTCCCCGTTTCCCTTCTTTTTCTTATATATATATATTGAAAACATTGAATCCTCTCTGCTATACACACAGCTAATCTGCACAAGCACCTATACATCATGTACTGCGTTACAACCCTAGATTAAACCTACGAGGAGGTATCACCCGGTTACCGAAAGCTATATTTTTTTATATAGCCTAGGTAGCCGCGTGGTCTAGGGCGCTGGACGTAGTGCAGGCGGTGTTGCCATAGATGTCACAACAGTGATGGTTCGAATCCCGGAGAGGGCACTACCAATGTGCAGATCTGACAATGTTGGGCTGATTTTCAGACGTATATATATATAAACATAAAACAAAGCAAAAACACCCAAAGTCCCTTTTGTGCTAGATCTAAACAGATACACACAATGTGCTTCATTTATACACTTTCAGTTTGAACAATGTGAAAAGCACGAGTATAAATACTGTTTATATTTCAACTCTACCCGAGTCTTTCTCAAAACAACATAGAATATAATACAAGAATAAACTATTTACAAAAAACTACACTACAAAACTTAATTTAATCAGTAAACTACATGTCGGAGACTGAAGGCGTGACCTCAATTAAAGTGATGTGAACAAAATTTTGTTGTTGTCTGTTCATGATTTTTATAGCAAAAATTTCTATTTTTGAACTAAGGCATTTATTGATCTATAGTCCTGATATTAAGACTGGGTTTAAACGATCAATCCAGTAGCTTTCTTTTGATCTTCTCTGGGTTACATTCCACGATCTATTTTGATCTATTGCAATGACTTTCATATTTTGCCAGTTGTGATTCTGAGTATTAAAATGGATTGCAGTGGCCTGGTACTGATCTTTGTTTTCGATATGGTTACGGTGCAAGTTAATGCGAAGATTGAGCGCACCTGTCTCACCAACGTATTGTTCTTTACAGACAGAACATGTAACCAGATAGATGACATTGGGCGATTTACATGATAATTGTCCAAAGATTTTGAAAATATCACCGGTAGCTGTACTTTGAAAAGTTTCAGTCGTGGAACTATATTTACACAATTTACAACGTCTATCCCGACATGTTGTAAACTGGCCTTTCTCGGCTGATGGTAGTTTAGCTCTGACGAGGATGTCTTTTAGGTTCTTGGGTCGGCGAAAAGATAAATGTTAAACAATTCAAAGATGACATGCATGCTTTTTTCAGACGTCTGCGGTTAAAAGAATATTTTGAAAGAAAGCGGGAGGAAGAAGGTGTATCTGAGCATTCAGATTCAGACTCAGAGCCTGATTTCTACGACAAATTCAAAAAGACAAGTACTTGGACGCCCAAGTGCAGTAAATCTAGAGCCTTGGAGTCGTATATTGAAACAGTCCAAGAAAAAGACAGGAAATGCGCTCAATCTTCGCATTAACTTGCACCGTAACCATATCGAAAACAAAGATCAGTACCAGGCCACTGCAATCCATTTTAATACTCAGAATCACAACCTGCAAAATATGAAAGTCATTGCAATAGATCAAAATAGATCGTGGAATGTAAACCAGAGAAGATCAAAAGAAAGCTACTGGATTGATCGTTTAAAACCCAGTAATATCAGGACTATAGATCAATAAATGCCTTAATTCAAAAATAGAAATTTTTGCTATAAAAAAATCATGAACATACAACAACAAAATTTTGTTCACATCACTTTAATTGAGGTCACGCCTTCAGTCTCCGACATGTAGTTTACTGATTAAATTAAGTTTTGTAGTGTAGTTTTTTTGTAAATAGTTTATTCTTGTATTATATTCTATGTTGTTTTGAGAAAGACTCGGGTAGTGTTGAAATATAAACAGTATTTATACTCGTGCTATTCACATTGTTCAAACTGAAAGTGTGTATATATATATATATATANTAATATTCTTTTGTTATCTTCTCTATAGATATATATGTATGATGTTTGCTCTTTGTCATGTCATTTGTTATTGTAGGGAGAGGGCGTACATTAAGTTGTAATAACTTGTGCCCAATCCCATTGCTTTAATTTATGCAATAAAATATTATTAGTTAGAGTTCTGAATGGGTCACAGGTTAGAAGTCGTTTAGGTCCTGATAACCACTCACTATTATGTGTCAATAGCTTGCATTGATCTTGTAGCTGCGTCAGCCGGGTTTTCACTTGTGTTCACATAATTCCAGGGATATGGAATGAATTTGCACATGGGACAAAATTTCTACAAAAACATGGTAAAATTCAGCAACCGAAAACAAGGCTGTTATTGTTGTCCTTCATCTTGAAGTCGTCATGAGGCTTTCAACAAAAAGCATACTTGACTCTTTATATAAGGCTTGATTAGGTAAATATAAGTACATTGCGATGAAAAGATAACTGGAAACACCCACAATGGCCGAAAATTACAATCATGTGCCACAATTCAGCTGGATACTACAAAAGAAAAACTATAAAAAAAAAAGAAAAAAGACAAACGTAAACAACGATAGGAACTCGGGATAGCCGGACTTGGTACAGGCACTAGCAAAAGCTAGCGGTAGGGTTAAACCGGTTTATGGGAAACCAAACCTTCCCTTTATCTATTCCGTTTCCCTGTAGTATGATAAACATGCAAATAAAACCCAATACAGGTAGACTACTAATTCCATTACCACTATCTTAAAAAAGGAAAGAAAAAGACGAAAAGTAATTTTGAAAGAAGGGTCAAGAAGTGCTCGCCGCTAAGCTGCCGGCAGCTAGCTCAAGGAGCCTAGTCTGCTGGTAAAACAAAGAAAAATCAGACTCAAAATTCTCATAATGGTTTGGTAAAGAATCATCATGTATTTTAGTAGATATCTGCAGTTTTAGTCAAAGACCAGTATACTTGCAAAATCTTCAGGTCATATTGCACCCTAAGGCCAATTTAACGGATTCTTGCAGAATATCCTGCCAATATCCCTCGTTGCGTAAAGAATTTAAGATACGTACCAGTTTTTTCTGAATTTTTTATCAGTTTTTGGCATTTTTACAACATTTGCGTAAAAGGAGGATGAGAAATGCCCTTAGTAATAAGCTGTTTTCAATTAACGCCATATTTCGATATCAAATGTCAGAAAATTTACAGCGTGCTCTAGAGCTGAAACAAATTCGGATTCCGATCTTAGCTTTTGTAAAGTTAGGAATATCTATAAATCGAATATTTAATTTGGCACTACTCGTATATATCTTCGTACTTGATTGAGGTCACATTTTCTGTTCAGGACTTTAAATTTGGTACTTTTTCGAATTGTATTTAAATGATTTTCGCTTTTTTAAAGACTTATTGCGAAAATGATTTTCGCTTTTTTAAACACTTATTCCGAAAATAAATTTTGAGTATTCGTCCTTTTAACCTTTGTTCAGTATACGTTTGCCTTCCCTTTTTCCCTCGTTCTGTGAAAGTGAGAAAGAAGCACATTGAAGTTGTCATTCTTAAATAAAAGTAAAATTTTGAAGTTGTCTATGTTTTCAATTTTTAATTAAAACAGTTCTTAACCCAGTATACATTACAATCATCTAATGATGTTCTTTGAAAATTGACTGTGCCACCAATACGAACACCAACATAGTATATATACGCAAGCGTTCTGCAATTTCGTCTTGTATTTCTAGATAAGTATTTCCAGGAACAAACATTTCTCATCATATGGAGAAACTGACTGTCACAATACTTTCTATTTTTCCCAAAAGCAGCAGCCTGCAACAGAATATTTCTAAAAATAATTTAGCTATTTCACAGACAGTTTCCAAATTCCATTAGAGCTTTTGTTAACTGTTCGTTCAATAAAGCTCTTTTCTGGACAGCCTGGCTCTTTACTTAATAAGGAGGTGAAACATTCAATCTATAAAACTTCAACTTTTATGTATTAATTCATTTTTCAAGATATATTGATGACAAACGGAAATATGTTTAAAACATCAGTATTTACATCATACCCGAATTTCATGATCATAGTTTATTGCAATCTAAAATTTCGATTTTTACATTGATTATTTAGGTTTTATCGCGCCATATACTGGCCCTATGATCTGATTGATCAATCAAGGTAATGTGATGTCATGTCGGATAAAACAAAAATTATATTTGTATTTGTAGACAACCATCGTTTTTCGATGTAATGTGGAGTAGTAAGTTAATCTAGCTATATTTATAGGCAAACTTAAGTCTTTTGTGTGGAGAAGAAGATATTATCAACAATGCAAACCATCATAATACTGACAATTAAACTACAGCCTATGTCAATTAATATTTTGTTATTCATTGCAAAACAGGGGAAGTAAGTTGAAATAAACATATTGGGATTGTAAAACTCGTAATCTAACCGATTCACAGTTGTTACCGTACCTTAGCCTAGCATGGGTGCATCTCAACTTTAAGCTGAAATGACTGGTAAATGAATACCTCGTCATCAGGGATATGACAGAAAACAAACAAAATGTTTAAAATGATATTGTATGTTTCATTTTTTTCCAAATTACAATATGATAGTACAAATACATTTCTTGAAAATATTTAATATCTCTTGATAACCGGCAGCCTTCCATCGACGTTTTAAATTCCATGTGTAATGGTGACTTCAAGATGAAGGACGACAATAAAAGAATAGTTTCATTTGCCAAATTGACAACTGTTGAATCTTTAGAAATGTATATCTTGAGAAGATATACTGCCGATGTACTTACACAATTGTAACATATGTCATGATAGTTGCAGGCGGGTTCGAATATCTTCATAAAAGGAAACCTTTTCGTAGGTGTGCTGCAGCCATTAGCCAAAACACCATGAAATTGAATGCATCTTTTGTCAATAGCGTTCAGCGGTCCAACTAGTACCAGCACCAATACTACACGCGACAATCGCATTTTCTAGAAAACCGAAAAAAAACTAAGTGTATGAATTTGACAAATATAACATCATAATTAGGGGTATCAAAATTATAGTCCGTCAATGTGGCAAAGCACAAGTAAGCTTGCAAAACCAATTTTCAAGTCTAAGACAAATCCATGACAAAATAGAACATTGGAATGCTCCTATGAACTCGGTAAGGAGTCAGACCGGTTACGTCAACCAGAAAAGCCTATCCTGTTGTGTACAGAGCAAAAATCGTAAGCACGATCAACTAAAATGAGACGTTTAAAACCGTGAAACGAAATGACTAATTAGAATAACAGCAGTGTGCGAATTCTACTATACAACTATTATACAAACACTTCCTTTTGGAGAGTAAGCATCCTTTATATTCTCAATGCAAGACTAGTATAATTTAGCGCAAACAAACAAATGTAACAGAAACCAGATGGCAACAAATAGTGAGCAACGTTCGCTCCAAACTTCAACTGCCCTATTAGCAAAAATTTGTTCGATGCAATAGTAAATTTCCGGACCGGATAACTTGAAAGACCTTTTCCATGTCTGTGTTGAATACCAATTGTATGCCTTGTTTCCCACAGATAAATCTAATTCTAGATGTTTGAGCATGTAATTTTACATTTTATTAAATCTGTCATTTTGTCATTGGTGATGATGATAATTATTAGCTTATCCTTATCCTTTTCTTGAATAACGTTGATTACATTTAATATATTTAAGTAAAATTCAATTTCAGATATGTGTACAGTGAAATCCTGCTAGGAAAAAATATTGGCCGATTAAAATAGATGTATTTTGTAAACAGTTAACAAACGAAAATTCCCGGACGTTCATTCTTTTTTCATATGTAGTGTTGAGAAATAACCATATCACATGATTTTCAATCAATTAAAATTGAAAATTTTCTCATATCATGGAAGTGTTGTAATACTTCGTGCAAAGGAAGTGAGACTGCATGTCTTGGCAGGGTAAAAGTCTCCTGCTATGCTTTCATGATTGATATTAGTTTGAATTATTTTTCCCAATTTTTGAACATACATAATTCCGCTCAAACCGGTGCTAGGGCCGTCTTGAACTTACTATGAGGTATGGGCAAAGCTTATTGTTGAAGGCCTCATGGTGACTTCAAGATGAAGAAAAACAATAAAAGCATTGTTTCTTTGCTTGTTTTACCATGTATTTGTAGAGACTTTGTCTCATGTACATTTACTCCATATCTTTTCATTCACAATATCATTATAAGAGTAAATAAAATGTTTCAATACCTTTTCCAGTGCCCTTCAAAATTCTTTAAATTACAGATGTGATGTGAATAACCAGCCTCTTGTACAAAGCTGCATTTTGTTGTGTGTTGTTAAGCAAGAAATGTAATTGACATGTACATTATATGATTGGTTTATACAATATATAGAGCTATTTTTGAATTATCGTAAACATGTGTTACTTTTTACAATATGTTAAGCATTATATTTCACATTTCCGCTAATGTAAAAATTAGCCCTTTTATGTTGCATTATGAACATTTCATTGATTATCTGTCATGCGTATTCGTCAAAAAATAAATTAGACGCATAATGCTTTTAAAAATTCCTCTTGTTAACTTCTATGTAAGTTCTGATTTAGCTACATCCCTCAGAGCCTAAATACGGCTTATATGCATCTCAACTGATACAATTTGCTATAGGTAAGTCCTAGGATGAAAACTCGAATTGAAATACATTCCTTATCATGAAATTTCTCCTGCAGAGTATGACGGAGGAAAAGCGATCCAAATTGATACTGCGCAAGTTGGCTGGCCAATTACGTTATGTCTCATAACTTATGGCTAGTTTAATTTCGTTTCACTTGATCTACCATTTCTTCGTCTCGTCTTTCCAACTAAACTTCTTCCTGGATAGGTTTTTCAGAGCCTTTTCTTTTTTATCGGACTGAACCTGTTCGTTCCTGGCCACGGGTTGTTTTCATATTCTCATCTATTTATCGGAATTGACTTCTCCGTGGACTTAACCTTTGTTTCTGAAAGCTTGTCTTCTTATCGGATTTGACTCTCCCTGGTCACGACCTTTGTTTCTAGAATCTCTTATTTTTGATCGGACTTGACTTGTCCCCGACTATAACCCCTGTTTCTTGAGTCTTATCTTAATTATCGCGGACTTGACTTTTCCTCACCATGACCTTTGTTTTTGGAGTCCTGTATTCTTATAGCACATAATATTTTCCTGACAACGATGTCTTGTCCGCTTACGATATCTGTACTCTGCAGATCGTAAAGTAGACCATCTCAATAGTTTTATTTTTTTGTTGTTGTTGTCGAAATTAACACATCCTTGTTCCAGTCGGTATGTTTTGATTCCAAATTAAACAGAAAAAAAACAACACACAATCTTATAATTCATGTTATTGACAAGGATTGAACTGGTTCAATCAATTGAAAGATGGCATATTGTTAATGCAAAATACTGAAACAAACCTTTTTATCAGTGAATACGTTTTAAATATAGGAGGTTAATAATAATCTATATTATATACTCATTTAATTATCCATAATCTGATTTGATCAAATCGTGTCACATGACATTTGAGATTTAGCTGGGTCAACCGGCTAGCGTTGGGTCCCATAGGAAGGTCAACCGGTGAACAAGAAAATTCGATATAATATAACAGTTACCATCCTAGATAGTGTGTGACCAAGCGGTTTCTCTCCCCTCAAAATTTAGGTCACCCTCGAGCAAGCTCTCGGGTGACCTTAATATCTCGGGGAGAGAAACCGCTGGGTCACACACTATCTAGGGTGGTAATTGTATAGTATGAAATACAGAAGGTAGCATACAAGTAAGTTCCTCTTTAGTCTGTTTCAATCGAATGTCGTATTTACAGCAGAGCAACTTCGAAACCATATTGTAAAGTTAAGAACACCAGAATGTTTTCCTTGCAATTTGCTACACAATGATTCATCATTTTTTGTCGGCTGTGAATATATTGTCGACACCCGAAACGGATGAACTATAAATTCTAGAACACCAGAATGTTTCCCTTGAACAGCTATTATCAACAAACTCTTAGGTCGCCATAATATTCAAACTTTTGATTTTCTACTCTTTGCACAACCTTTCCAAGTTTTAAATGTTATGTCTGTGATATTCGTATGGATTGTTGTTGTCTCGTGTGTTTTTTCTGTTTTCTGGGTTTCTTGTAGGATGCCAAGCAGGAAGCAGAAAGTCCAGATGTGCTGACGGAATTTGAACTTGAATCAACGGTGTCCCTGATGCACACAGTACAACAGCAGACTCACCATCACTAGATACATTAATTCAAGAATAAAATCTGGTTTCTTTCGAGAAGCATATAAGATATGTTTCAGTTCAAGCTTAATGACATCAGACAAATGCGATTTTGAACATAATTTGTTATATGTACTAGAAGATAAATTAAAATTTCTCTCAGGAGATTTGCTTCGAGCCAATGATGTAGCCGCCCGCCATTTACCGAATTTTTTCCTTTAGAAACCTAGTTAACATCTACATACTGAAACTACTGTATATTTGTTTATCAGCGATTTCATATGATGATATGTCGTTTCATGTTTCAGTTTACATATAGTCCTGCGTGTAATGACAGGAAAATCACTCAGTCGCATGTCTGTGTGACACATGACGAGTATGATGACCTGGTAGTATGTAAACACGAAAATTCATGTCTTTATAATAATAGCATTCGACTTTGTACAATTTGCTGTGGGCTATCTCATATTTCATATGTCAGATCCACTTTCTATACTTCTCTATAGTTCCATCACTTGTATAATCTTTTATTTGAAATGCATTAATGCATAAGCTGGAAAATAACACACATGATTTTGTCCGACACGACACTTCTTTTGTATAATAACTGGTTTTAAATGATATTGTGTTTGGTATTATTACCAGTTTAAACCTCATGTTTTTGTGTTTGAATAAACAAATAAGGGGTGCTTCAGCACTTGGCAATTATGAAATAAATGTTGTTTTAGCAAAGATTGCCATTATGGAGAGCAAAATATTCAAACAGGAAATGAGAATATCCGAATTAGAAAATATTGTCTATGTTCAGCAGTATGAAATAACTGATTTAAAAAGTAAACTGGCTGAAGTTGAGCACAGAAACGCAAATTTGGAAACGAAGAGACGTGCTGACCACTAATGCAACAACTGAACACGACATCATGTCAAATAGTATAGATCTAAAAATTAGCTCTGATGATAAAATTAGACGTCACTCTATTCAATCTGATGGTATATTACTTTTTCCGTGAAAGTAATGTGAAAATAACCTAAAAATAATCCACAAGAAAACAGCTGATGATTGTCAGTTAGAGATAAACAAAAAGCAAAAAATACAGGAGTTACTGCATATGGCCATTTCGGCAACCTATGTCTCTTCAGTGCCGATCAAATCAATACAATTGGAAATCCATAAACCGAAAAATGTGTTTAGAGAACAAATGCTGTGTCTGTTCTTTAGTGGTAATCAAAGATATGTTGCCACAGGTGAAATATACCAGGCCATGTCACAGCCATAGTTCATTAGAGTTATTCTTCTGATTTCTAGCAAGAAAGGATAAGCAACCATTGAAACATACTAGTATGACGAAAATGAAGTTCGTTAAAAATAATTTTTGAGGTAATAGTATTCTTATTTTAATATATCAACTGTTTTATACGGGTGACTAGTGACAATTATTCTTCAAAATGTACACCAAAATGTTGTCCTCTGAAAGTGATGGAAGAAATAAAGCGGAAATAAATGATTCCTTCACATCTCCTGATTACTGAAATTGTTCTTATTTAAAAATAGAAAAGCCTTCAATTTCAATTCACTTCCACCAATAATAAAAGAAAAGAATCCTCAAGATGTTTAATCTTTTAATGTCCACATTCCTAGCAAAACATCTTTTACAAATGTATTCCTAATAAGAATGGTGGTTTCTTTATGACTATGTTTCCAACTGTCTTTAGTAAAGGCTACTTTTTCCAAAATCACAACAGTTCCACTAAGAAATAAATACTAAAAATGACATCATCAACATATTAGACGTTTTGATCGACGGTATACTTTGTTTATGTTCAATATATTATACCGGCTACGCCAAATTTTGTCCTAGTTCTGAATATGAAAACTTCGTTTTGAAAACTTATATACCTTGCTATTTTTTAAGCTTCGATATATTGATACTGTTCATATTCAAGAATCTATATTTTAGTGTTTCTAATATCTCCCAATTACTGTCAACATTCTATCGAAGTGCACCGAATGACAGTTTGAAGGGAAAAACAACCAGATAATTTAAGATCATTTTGAAGTCATATCGGAGAACAAAGCATATAGAAAATCAACAAGCTGAGAGATACAAAAGTAGACAGTAAATATACGAAAACTTAAAATGTTTTACAATGCACAATAGTGTTCCATAAAAGTCTGAACGTCAAATTAAATAAGTTCTGACATATGCACATTATTTTCATTTTTGAATGTATTTTTTAATTAGTACACATACTACTTTTAAGTTACTTGCACTGCAAGACAATGATGCCGTTATGAACATGATTGGACCATTCTTGACTTCTGACATTCTGTCCTTTTTAACCAAAAATAATAAGTAGATGTAAATTTCGGAATTTGATTCTGGCATCTAAATGGATTTGCAGGGGTTCTATGTACATAACTGTAGGTACGCAGATCATAATTAATACAAAAAATGGATATCGATACGACATCAAACCGGGTTTTCCTCGACTATATGAATGGACAAATAGGTATTTGTGTGAAGAGCTGTTTAACTTATACCTCCTCTCATTATGTGCAGTGTATGCCGTCACTCTTAAAAATCACTGAAAACGGTATACTTTACTTAAAAGTCAAATAAAAGGCACATGGTCAAAACACATATAAAATTTCAAAGTTCAAAGAGGCATAACTCCTGGAAAAATTGCACGATGAAAAATCCCCGACAATATGCACATCTACATATGATGTCCTTGCTACATACAAAGTTCATGAAATTCTGTTGAACGGTTACAGAGGAGTTGCGCTTACGAGCATATGCTCAAAACACTTATAAATTTCTAAGTTCAAAGGGGCATAACTCCTAGAAAAATTGCACGATGAAAAATCCCCGACATTATGTACATCTACATATGATGTCCTTGCTACATACAAAGTTTCATGAAATTCTGTTGAACGGTTAAAGAGGAGTTGCGCTTATAAGCATATGGTCAAAACACCTATAGATTTCTAAGTTCAAAGGGGCATAACTCCTGAGAAATTGCACGATGAAAAATCCCCGACAATATGCACATCTAAATATGATGTCCTTGCTACATAAAAAGTTTCATGAAATTCTGTTGTACGGTTACAGAGGAGTTGTGCTTACAAGCATATAGTCAAAACACCTATAAATTTCTAAGTTCAAAGGGGCATAACTCCTGGAAAAATTGCACGATGAAAAATCCCCGACAATATGCACATCTACATATAATGTCCTTGCTACATACAAAGTTTCATGAAATTCAGTCGAACGGTTACATAGGAGTTGCGCTTACAAGCATAATGTAAAAACACCTATAAATTTTTAAGTTCAAAGGGGCATAACTCCTGGAAAAATTACACGATGAAAAATCCCCGACAATATGCACATCTACATATGATGTCCTTGCTACATTTCGACTCATTAAGGCATAGAAACCAATGCTTTGCTGTTTGGGTGTTTGGGTTTGGGTTAGAAGTCTCTTATCTAAAACAAGAGAATTAAGGTTACAAGTACACGCAGTGAGCCAATTCAGATTGAGTGATTGATCAGATAGTTTATATAGTATTATGTCCATTTACATACAAAGTTTCATGAAATTCTGTTTGAACGGTTACAGAGAAGTTGCGCTTACAAGATCTGGCAGCCAAAAACCGCCGTACATCAGCATTTCAATAACCGGATTTCCCAACGGGAAAACCCGGTTAAAATCTGACCGTGAACCATTGCAGATGAAATGTCGGGAAACGCTATGCACCATGCAATCTATACAACCCTTCTATATTTTTCGAAAAGAACAACATTTCCTTAGAGTCGAATAGAAAGCAACATTTCCTGTCCTTTCCCATTTTCTCCTATTCTCAGGGCAATCAACACGCGTAACCCCGGTTGCCTCATCCAGACTCAATTCTTTCATTTTTACAATTTTGTTTTGATTGACTTTTTGATATCCCGAAACAATAAAATACTGCTAAATGTCCCCTAAATGGACACAATACTATATAAACTATCTGATCAATCACTCAATCGGAATTGGTTCACTGCGTGTACTTGTAATCTTAATTCTCTTGTTTTAGATAAGAGACTTCTAACCCAAACCCAACCACCAAACAGCAAAGCATTGGTTTCTATGCCTTAATGAGTCGAAATGAAGACAATCCTGGCAAACATCACACACTAATATTCGACGTTGTAAAAACTCAAGTTGGGAATGGATATAATCCGTACGCTGGATTATTTACAGCCACCGTTGATGGACTATACGTGTTCTCATATACTATAACAATGCTTCATTATTCTGACGGATCATTTGAAATTTTTAAGAACACTGAAATAGCAGGATCCATTTTTGTTAATGCTGGTAATTAAGATAAATGGCGCCATTCTTCGACAACAAAATTCTGTTGACGTTGTCAAAGGGAGATTCTGTATTTGTACGCACTGGCGCAACATATACCCTATATGGTGATGTACATAAGGCCAGACCCTTCAGATTTCCCAAAAGTGGCGGTACAATCCTCGGCCAAAAAAACTTTTTTTTTCTTTTTTCCCAAAAACCATTGAAGTGAGCAATGAAGACATATGGAGTAAATGCACTTAAGACTTTACAAATCATGGTAAAACAATGCAATGGAACAACGCCTATATTGTTGTTTTCCATCTTGAAGTCATTGTTCGGCCTTCAACAATGAGCTTTGCTCTTTCTCCATAATAAATCCAATACGGCCACTAGCACCGGTTTGGTCAACCACACACATGCTCTTCATTATTTATGAATGTGAACATGAAATTTACTGGCAAAGTGTTCTTAGAATCGCTGTCATCCATTGCCCGATAAAAAGACCAACAGAAGACAAACACTACATTTAAACACAGCGCACTCACCGAGTCAAATGCAATAAAACTTGGCATAATAAAATAATGAGATGTGGCCACGACAAACAAGTGGCCAGAATAACAATTTGGTATTACAGACTTTCTCATTAGACATAGTTATCTCCGTTACCGCTTTAATAACCAAGGCTTCAAAAAATGTCGTCTCATACAATCATTAAAAAGTTCTTAAATAGATATCAGTCCCTTGTGGAAAAATTTGAAGTTTCAGTCCGAACTCTGTTTTACTTAGTACTGGGAATATCCTTTTTTCAACTGTCAACGACTTTTCAATAGCAATCGCTGTTGAGGTGCTATCGGACACTACCGCAATGGAAGGGGAGGTTTGTCATGCCATAAAACCGGTTTAACCCACCATTTCTATTGAAATGCTTGTACCAAGTCAGGACCATTGCGGTCGACATTTTTCCCGGTGGTTTCCACCTGATTTGTCTTCAAGTCTCAAGGATTTGGGCTCTTGACTACTCTGTTCGGTAAATTTGTTATTACCCCCATTCACATAAAAATGAAAATGCCAAATTTAAAAGTATGACAGTGCATCATCGAGAAATTCTTACACGCAATGCGCAATCTAGGCTTTCAGGTAATATTTATTCAATCATTTTCAGTAACAGTTTTAAATATTACAGACATGTTAAGGAAAGCATGTGCATATACACTTGTCCGCTTTAATAATGAAGAAAAATGTAGAATAAGAAACATATCTTTTATACATGTATGCACTGAAAAAGAAAAGAGTCTGAAATTTGCTGTATTTATACCAAAAAGCTTATTTGAAAATACAGTAACTTCTTTAAAACAGGGATGGTGCTATATGAAATATAAACCTGTTATGATTAATACAAAGGACCGAATTGTACAGTAAAATAACGATAAAATCAAATTAAATCAAACTTTTCATTAATTACCGGAAAATTACAAACACAGCACAATTTATGGCACTGTCACACTATAACGCACACTGCCAACGTATGACGACGTGTGAGAATATTTTCGTGTGCGTTATACAAGTTAGAGACACGTTCTTAACACGTTACAAACACGTCAACACACGTTGGCTTGCGTTGTTGAACGTTTGGGCGTCAGAAAATTTTGATCATGCTCACAATTTCACATTTGCCAACGTGTTGTTTATAAGTTATGCACACGTTAGACGAACGCTAGAGGTACAATGTGTATTAGTTTCAAGTAAGTTGTTTCAAGCATGTAAAGAACGTAAACCGGAAGGAGTGACGTATTAGCCGATCTTTTATTGTTGAAATAATAGTTAAAACAAAACAAGACAAAATTCCAAAGGAATAAAAATAGCTAGCTTATTTTAATATCAGACTGACATACTTCTTTGAAAATAAATTTTGTGATCAATTGGGACCTACCCCTCTTGCAAATCCGTCGTATTTTTCTGTGGCATTTCTATCCATTTTTACCTTTGCAAATGACATTGGGGTGAAGAATGTCCCCAACTGATCTGACGAAATATTGTCAAAACTCTATACAGACGTTCTATGAATGCTAAAAGATCGTTATGGGTGCGTTCGATATACATCAAGTACGATAATAAAACGCCTTTGAAACGTCGTCATACGCTGTTGCAGACAAGTTACGGATAAGATAAGTTTTTCTTGCTTTGTAGGTCGCTAACCTGACGTTATGAAACAACGGTAGTAGAATACCGAAGGAACAAAGCACAAGATTACACATATCAAAGTCCAGAGACAAGGCAAAAGCAAGAACACCAAAAGACGGAAGACCAAAGACACCACATGCCCACAAAACACACAAACATTACATATACAAAACAAAAAATTAAAGTACTAACAGTGTGAACTCTCTATAAACAAGAGTGACATCAGGTGTCCCGGAAGGGTAAGCATGTCCTGCTCTGTGCACAGTACCCGTCACACTGTCAGTGGGTCAATCCAGGGTAAAGTCGAACCGGTAATGTCAAATCAGGGAAGACGCGAATCTAGCATAAAATGTCAGTTTTTATTTGTGACACTGACATTTCATATCTATCTATGATGTGGTGACGGCCATAGAATTTCTGAAGGGACGAAAGTAACAAAGGCTGAACATATCCCTGACTCAGCAGTTTTTGTGACAGTGCTTTTGCTCTTTCCACAAAGTCACTGTATGTACTGCACGCTCTACAGTAACGAATTAATTGTGAAATATATACTCCATATGCTGGGGATGCAGGTATATTGCTGCAGAGAAAGGGAAAGTTCACAATTGGAAAGTCAAAATCATCACGTTTGTCATATAATCTAGATTACAGACGTCCATGTTCGTCAATGTACAACAAAAGGTCAAGGTATGAAACAGAATCGGGTGTATAGATACGATGTAAATATTCTTTAAATCTTGGGTTATTAAGAGAAGGTCCATCGTCTATATATCTGAAGCTGAAATTAAAAGTCTGGGCTAGCTGTTTTTGTTTCTGTTGTATCAGCCCTTGTAAAAACTTTGCTTCATACGAGAAAAAAAAAAGGTCAGCTAAAAGTGGCACACAATTTCTTCCCATAGGAATCCCTAATGTCTGTTGAAAAACGCGGCCTCCACATTCAACAAAAATGTTGTGGATCAAAAGTTCAAGCATCTTAATCACGTCATTTTCACTGTATTTCTTGTTTGACTCAGTGTGGTTCTTTATCTTTTCCTATTACCAGATAGGAATACCTGCGTTCTCCGTTTTTGGTACAGAAACATTGATGTATCAGATCGGAAATTACTGTTTTAGGTTTATTTTGGGGAAGAGTTGTATAAAGGGTAGAAAAATCAAAAGTTTGAATGCTATTGCAGTATGTGAGACTGTTTGAGGAGAGCTGTTCAAGGAGATCTTTGGAATTTTAAAGAATCCACATCTGATTCACGCCGCTCGTGGAATAGGCTTTTTCGCAGCAGCTTTTTAGACCATCTCTAACGGCAGTCAGTAAAGTGGTAAGGAGTTTGGATAGGGGCTTAGTGGTGCATCTGGCAGATCCTGCAATGAATCTCTGTTTGTAGGGATTCTTGTGAAGCTTAGGCACCCAGTAAATATAAGGGAGGTAACTGTTATTCTCATCAACTTTGATACCGAATGATGCTAACACAGAAGTGTGATTTGTGATTATCTCGTCCCTTGATAATGTAGTTGAGGAATAAGTAGGATTGCCAGATGAAGTGTCCATACCCATCTCCTTAACAAGACAGTCTAAATAGTGTTTCTTGCATACAAACACAATATTGTTAGAAGCTTTGTCTGCAGGTACTATGACGTATTTTTCCTGAATGCGTCTAACAAGAAAATTTCTTCAGTTTCTTCGGCGTGTGCCAACGTTCTTACAAAAATTCGCGAGCGTCGGCACACGTTGGCTGGAACGTCATTGTGTGCCAGGGCCTTTACATACACACAAGGCAATAAAAACAAAATGGAAATCCAACATTTGTCAAAAAGAAGTTACGTAAACACATATTCACTGCTGAATTTATATAAATGATCAAAAGTTTTAATTTAAATTATATTTAACATTACATTTTTATTGACCCCAGATATAATATCGTTCTAGCTATATGTGGAATTATCGATGGGTTTGATTTTACATCAGAAATACAGCAAACAATTTATTGACAGGTGTAAGTTACTTGAGTTACAATAAATCCCATAGCAAGTGCCACAAATCTGCACTTTCCTTTGGAAACGTTAATATGCCCTGAAAAGAGAACAGAAAGAAACATAATTTTATGTAATGTGAACATGCAAAATAATTGTCTTTATAGTTCATATGCTGTCCATCTACACAAGCGAGAAAATACACAATATTTATGCTACACATTAATGGTGTACTAATGACCACTTTTACAAAATGTATGTGAAAGAAAATGTACGATTGCATGTGTTTTACTTTGGAATATTTCTCAATTCTACAAACATACTCTAGACTAACCGTTAGTATGATTCAGTCTTCTCAAACACAAACAAACCGTTGGTTTACCGAAAATGTTTTTTTTCTTTTATTCGTTTAGATGAATTAACTGTCTTTCTATTTAAGGTAGTTTGACACTAATACACGGCGCATTCGATTGGCGCATTTGTGAAACACGAGTCGAATGCGGAATTGACTTGATTTTCAAGCCAGAATATTCCTTATTTGACCTTTTCATTGTGACATCATTATAGATTGACATACACTTTCCCGCGAATTAGCTCCCTTTTCGCGTAAATATTTTCTTTTTCGTTAACTATGTAAAATATCTCTCTTAATCAAACGGTTATGTCCGTATATTTAGTTCTTTCAGTTTAATTTTTATACGCCTGTCTAATGACGGACGTATTATGGTATACCGATGTCCGATTGTCCGTCCGTCCGTCTGTCCGTCAGTCTGTCTGTCTGTCCGTCCGTTTCATATGTCGCGCTCTAACTTGACAACCGTTTGGCCGATTCACTTCAAACTTTTTATAGGTATTTGGTATGATAGCTTCAGGATCTGTATACTTTTTCGTGAAATTTCGATTTTTCTTGCAAGAGTTATGGGACTTTATTCGTCAATTTTAAGGCAATTTTTTTACATGTCGCACTCTAACTTTACAACCCTACGACCAATTCACTTCAAACTTTGTAGATGTATTTGGTATGATGGCTTCAGGATTTGTATTTTTTTCGTGAAATTTCGAGTTTTCTTACAAGAGTTATAGGACTTTATTCGTCAATTTTTAGGCAATTTTTTGCATGTCGCGCTCTGACTCGACAATCCTTTTGCCAGTTCACTTCAAACTTTGTAGAGTTATTGGATATGATGGCCTTACGATCTGTATACTTTTTCGTGAAATTTGGATTTTTCTTGCAAGAGTTATAGGACTTAATTCTTAATTTTATGGCAATTTTTTACATGTCGCCCTCTAACTTGACAACCCTTTGGCCAATTCACTTCAAACTTTGTAGATGTATTGGATATGATGGCCTCACAATCTGTGTACTTTTTTGCGAATTTTTTTTTTTTCTTGAAAGAGTTTATTTGTCAAATTTGAGGCAATTTTTACATGTCGCACTCTTACATGTATGTACTTTGATCAGCTCACTTTAAACTTTGCAGATTGATTTGTTAAAGAGATATCAAGCTCAATTAGGCAGTTTTAGGTGCTTCTTAATTGGGAATCTTTTACCTAAAGTTTTGAAGAGGTGACGACGGGCGTATCATGCGACTTGGCGTAGCTGTTTATTCACAATTGACTCAGTCCTGTTGCTAACTGAATTTTACTGTTGTTACATTTATTTATTTTTTTTTATCATTTTGGCTAGGGGGGAGGTTTGGGTCCAATAAAACTAGTTTAACCCCGCTGCAGCAGGTTTGCGCCTGTCCTAAGTCAGGAAATTTATTAAGATTTGTGTCTCTTGTCTTTTTTCTAGTTAGTTTACTTTATGTCTATAGGAGTCTAGGATGATGTTTATTTCGCTGAACTTGATTACTCTTTATTCAAGGACAGACTCCGACCTGCCGTTGGGTGTGGGATTTTCTCACCGTTCATTGAAGATCTTAAGGTGGCTTTGAGTTGTTATTACTCCCCTTTGGGTCGCTGTCTCTTTGACACATTCCCCGTTTCCCTTCTTTTTTTCTACATATAGATTTTTTTCAGCTCAACATATAGCTGAAGTATATATCTCTGAAATGTCAAGAAATAAAAAAAAATCTATTTGATATCTATTTCATATGAAAGCTAAATAATAAGCATGTTGTCACTTTTCCCTATATATTCTTTGTAAATATTGCTAAAAATACTGAATTTGGCCTGATTTTCAAAGCCTGATGACAGGAAAAGATGATCGGTGACATACATGCATCATTTGTATTTTATTTTCTGAACCAATGGACTACGATCAACAAAATATCTCAAAATAAAAAAATTCTGTCTGATATACTAATATTTATTAGGATCGATCAAAAGACGCCACTGTTATATATAACCTCGTACTCTCGCCGATTACGAATATGAGAATCTTTTACTGGTAACGTGCTGCTGGCTTGTTGGTTAAGATATTTGGAAAATAACTACTTTCTTCTTATAAATATTCAATTTTTACCACAAAAAGTAAGCCAGCACCCTCTTATTTGTATTGTAAAAACATTAACGTTGAGGGCGACTTCCCAAGGAATACTGTAACCAAGTTTGGTTTTAACTGACTCAGTGGTTTCAGAGGAGATGATATTTGAATGCATTTCCCATAGGGTCCTATGTAAAATTTCGATCATCTTGGAAAACATAAGACCATAAAACGAACCACTGGAGGAGTATTTTGACCAAGTTTGTTCCAGTTGGCTAAATGACTTCAGAGAAGAAGACTTTTGAATGACTTTAGTAAATGATAGATGGGCAACGGACAGATGGACGAAGACAAGTGATGGCAAAAAGTCACCCTGGCTATAGTTAGGTGAGCCAATAGCAGAATTTCAGTACGAAAATTGAAAAAGATGAAATTTAAGGTGGTTCGATGTCTAAAACTGCACATCCGATGCACATGAGACAAAGTCTCTACAAATACTTTATTGTTGTTCTTCATCTTGAAGTCACCACGAGGCCTTCAACAATGAGCTTTCCTCATACCTAATAGTAAGTTCAAGACGCCCCCTAGCCCCTGTTAGTCTGACCACCTGTTAATTGTGCCCACATCTTATGATTTTATTATGCAAAGTGTACTTACTTTTGACTCTATGAGTGTCCTGTGGTTGTTTCAGTGTTGTGATTGACTTCTGTGAGTCTCTTTGTCGGGCATCGGACTTCAGCGACTGTGAGGACACTTTGCGTGTACATTTCACAACTCATTCGCTATTGCCGTGCCTGTAGTTTGTACATCAGACCGAAATTGCTGTCTCAAAAACTTATACATCAAGGGTATGTTCAGTCACTGTTGCAATTGTCAATACAGAAGTTTGACGGTCGTCACCAAGATTTGACAGACCGTAACAATGTTTCTATTTCACACAGGAGAATAGATATCTTTGGGTAGAATCAGAGTTTATTACCGGTCTGACTAACACCGACTGTGACAAAACCGGACTTCACACTAGCAGTGTGACGTTTGCCACTCGTGGAGCAGATCATGCTTACCTTTACCTCAGTGTTTGTAGGGTTCACACTTCTAGAGCTTTAGTTATGTGGCGTAATTGTTCATTTTTGTTTTATTTGTTTTTTCTTTGTCATACTTTCTCAATTCGTGTTGGATATGATTTGCTGTGATTTTGGAGTTATGATTTTAGAATTCTCCTTTTCCTCATTCTTGCGTCGGTATTCGTTTGCTGATGTATTTGCCAATTAATTTAACGTTTATTGATGATCATGCATCCATGAGTTAAGTGACATGGATGTGGCATTTCTTGATATCTAGCGATGAATTCCACTCAAACCGGTGCGCTAACCGTCTTGAACTTACTATTGGGTATGAGCAAAGCTTATCGTTGAAGGCCTCATCGTGAATTATGACTTCAAGATGAAGACAAACAATAAAAACTTTGTTCCACCTCTTTGTTTTACCATGTATTTATGGATACTTTGTCACATGTGCATTTACTCCTTATTCTCTCATTGTTTATTTTAGATAGGAGCTTGTCATTCCTGATGTTTGGAGTCGGAAACAAGAGATGTAACTCTCTATATATTTCAGTTATGGTTGCCATGTGGTTGTTTTAGTGTTATGATTGTCTGCTGCTAATCTTTCTGTTAGGCAACGGAAGATTTTGAGAACACTTTGCCAGTTAATTTTATGTTGTTGATGATCCCGACTCATTGGTTATGTGACATGGATAAGGTGTTGCTTGACTTTTAACAATGAATTCCGTTCAAACCGGTGGTTGCATTGCTTTGTTTACTATGTATTTATAGGTATTAAAAACTTTGTCTCATATGCATTTATTTCATATCCTTTCATTGCTTATTTTAGACGTGAGTTTGTTCCTCCTGCAGTGTGGAGTCCTTAGAAAGGTTCCACGTGCGAGAGATGTATGCTCGTTATACAGTTCAGTTATGGTGTAATTATTCTTGAGATAATTTTTCATAGTGATGCGCTATCATACTTTAAAAGTTTGGCATTTCTATGTCACCCAAGACGTAGTCGGGGTGACACATGTAGTTATTCTACGTTTTTTTTTATTATCATTATTATTCTTTGGATTCTTCTTCTTCCAATAATTTTCGTTGATTATTTTGAAATGGCTTGATTTGATTCTATGAAATTTGGCATTTACATAAATCAGCATTTACCTGCCTTCCATGAAAGATTTGTTTTCAAAATGGCCGCCAATTTACAAATGAAGTCCAAAATACGTAAAAAATATTCCTATGTAGATTTTGAGGCTGCGAATAAGATGGAGTCATCAAATTGGTTGTCTAGGCGTAAAATTGGCTATTGCTTGCAATTTGCAAATCTAAATAATTTTTGTTATTTCAAATTGTTAATCTGACACCCTGTTTATTGTGCCTACAATTCATGATGATATTATGCCAAGTTTTCTTTTATTTTGACTCGATGAGTGCCCTGTGTTTGTTTAAGTGTAATGATGGTATTTTGTTTTTTTTTGTCTTTTTGTTTTTTGTTTTTTTTTGTTTTTTTTTTTTCGTTTGTTGTTCAGTGGATGACAGCGATTGTGAGAACACTTTACTAGTTTATCTAATGTGTTTTGACGATACTGCATGCGTGGGTAAAGTGACATGGATGTGGCATTGCTCGACATTTAGAAATCAATTCCACTCACACCGGTGTTGAGGGCCTTCTTGAACTTACTTTGGGGTATTAGCAAAGCTTATTGTTGAAGGCCTCATGGTGACTTCAAGATGAAGAACAACTGTTTGACCCGCAAACTCTTTTGGAATGCCCTACCAATATGTATTTTATGTTGATGCGTGAGATGAAATGTATAAAAATGCATTTCTATTAAGATAATAGATTGATAATCGGGCGGAAGATAACAAATGTTAATACAATGTATGCATGATAAACAATCAGAATGAGAATGGTGATTTCAAATGTTCCATTTTATGGAAACTATTGCATATTGACAATATCAGTCAATATAAATTCAAGTTTTATACTGAACTGCTGAACGATAAAAAGAATATTAGACAGACAAAAAATTGCTAAAGAAAAAAAGTAATGATTTTCAACCTCTCAGTACTCACCTAACCAAACTGCTTAAGTCGTACTAACCTTCGCTTGGTTGGTTATTTATAATCTATAAAAAAGGGAGATATATTCTTTTGAAGCAGATTTGCATTTATTATTCTAAAAGGTATAAATCAATATAATACAATTTTAGGAAATTATACACTTGTCATGTGACAAGAACATGTATGTAGCACACTCAATATTTTCTTGTTGATTCACGAGAAGGTGTATCCTAATAACCGACATGCGATAAAATTGTCCAAAATGCGTCCTGGTAAGAGTATTATGTAATGGCAATGATCTTATTACGTAAGCATTTACAATAACCACATACCTTAACATGGAAATCCGCGTAAAAATATAATTATAATTTTTGAATGGGCAAGCGTTGAAAAAGATTGCAGAATAAGTTCAATTGGCATTGGCAATCAGTGAATTTTTGCCACTCGTGCAACTTAATTAGAAAAAAATGCACTAAGATAATTTAAACAATAACCTACTTAAAGACCATTACAATCAGAAATTATTTACCGCTTTGTATATCATTAATAAAAAGCTATAATGTACAATAAACTATAGCATACCAATATTAAAGACATATATATCATATAGATAAATAATTCAGACTCTTTTAGGGTCAGAAACCTGGTCTGTCGGTAAGGTAAGTGTATAAATTTCAAAAGTCAGATCAAAGTAGTGATATAGATAAAATGTGTAGATATATTTCCCATGTTGCTTCTGAAGTTTTTCACTATCATGTTAATGCAGACAAGGTAGTAGAGCTTGCTTACTATGGAGTAAACATTGATATTTAATATGGAGAATAAACACTGTACTTTCAAAAGTGTAAATATCATTCTTATATTTACAATTGTCTCTTCCATTATAATGGCTGGTGTATTTAATATACAACACTGGAACTGTCATAGTTTTTACAGTAATGGTCCAGAATATATCTGGAAATTATCTAATGATAAGCAGTTGCCAAATGTCATCTGTCTGCAAGAAACATGGTTTCAAGCTGGCCAAGATTTCCCTAAAATCAATGGATATACACTTGCAGACTACTCAGTAAGGGAGCATTCTAGGGGTGGTGGTACAGCTATTTATATTAGCAATCAGCTCTCATATACTAAAAAAAAATTGAAGAGTAAGTTTGAGACATCTGCTGTTGAATTCACAATAAACAAGCAAAATTTTACACTTGTAAATTTGTATGATGCTTCATCAAATACAAAAAGTATACACTATCAGGAATTATTTAACCAACTTGAAGGAAATTACATAGTCTGTGGAGATTATAATGCCCATCATAAGTTATGGGGAAGTAAAGATACTGATACTAAAGGTAATGAACTATATGAATTTATTTCAAACAATGAAGTTGTGGTATTAAATGATGGGACAGGAACAAGACTAAACCCTAGTAACTTAGAGCTCTCTTGTATAGATTTAAGTATAAGTAGCATTCATATAGCACATCAGATTAGTTGGTCTGTTGACCACAGTTCCACATATGGAAGTGACCATTATGTAATAAGTATAAACTTTAGTCAGCTACCTAGTACAATACACCCTGAAAATGAACCAAATTGGAACTTCAATAAGGCTAACTGGGATGGATTTGCTAGTATGTGTGATGAAACATTAAGTCAGGACATGATTTCTGATAACATAAATGAAACATGTTCTAGTATGGAACGCCATAGCTGTCTTATGATGTAGATATTTGTTTACATGTTGTCACTTTCTTATTACTTGCTGTGGTTTAGTAATTACTTTCTGTCATTTCATCATTACTTTTTGTGATTACATATTTACCTTATGCTATTCCGTATTTACGTTCTGTCAGTTTGTCTTTANCAACACAGTGGTAGGGGGGAGGACTATATTATATATAAAGAAAAAGAAAAACAGTGTAAAAATATAATAAAAAATGCACAAAATCAATACTGGGAAAACTACTGTAACTCTTTAAATAGCGACTCTCATATTAGTCAGGTATGGAACACTATTAAGAAAATGTTGGGCAAGACTACACAAGTAGTAGGACCCCCAACCCTCCTACACAACGGCCTGAAATATGAATCTACCAAACAAAAGGCAGATTTACTTGTAAAATCGTTTGAAGAGGTTAGTAGTACTAGTAACTACTCTACAGAATTCCAATCATTTAAACATGAAACGGAAGAAAAAGTTATACAAGTATATTTCAACATTTTAAAGACAATACTCAATCTTTTAATCAACCATTTTCTTTACAGGAATTTACTGATGCAATTATGGAAACTACTGACTCTTCTCCCGGGAAAGACAAAATCACCTATACTATGTTTAAAAATTTTCGCAACAAAACATTAAATATATTATTGTTATTTATCAATAGAATATGGTTTCTGCAGGAACTCCCCTTACAGTGGAAACACTCCATAATTGTACCAAGCTTAAAACAAGGTAAAGATCCTAGCAATCCGCAGTCATATAGACCTATTGCACTTACATCAAATTTTGTAAAAATAATGGAAAAAATGGTTAATAACAGACTAAGGTGGTACTTAGAAAAAAATGATATTTATAATCCTAATCAAAGTGGGTTTAGAAAAAATAGAAATACTCTTGAGCAGGTAATACGTTTGGACAATGACATACAAAAATCCTTTTTAAAGAATCATTTTACAGTTGGAGTATTTATTGACTTTCAGAAAGCTTTTGATATGATTTGGAAATTTGGACTTCTAGATAAATATGTTAGCATGGGTGCACAGTTTCTTGTCTCAAAGATCTATTCAAGTCAAAATAAATAGTACTTATTCGGAAATATTTATAGTAGAAAACGGAACACCCCAAGGAAGTTGTATTAGCCCAACCTTATTTAACATTATGGTTAATGACTTGGCTGAATGTGTGAAATATAGCTCGATATCTCAATTTGCAGACGATAGTGCAATCTGGTTATCAGGAATAAATTTACAATTTGTACAAAAAAGAGTCCAAGAGGACCTCAATAATATC
The DNA here is from genome assembly GCA_002080025.1 of Modiolus philippinarum. Lineage (NCBI taxonomy): Eukaryota > Metazoa > Mollusca > Bivalvia > Mytilida > Modiolidae > Modiolus > Modiolus philippinarum. The sequence goes on along the minus strand of MJUU01050883.1, from coordinate 16,180 downwards.
CACAAGTGGTGTGAGAAATCAGGTTTTCTCTTATCCCCTCAAAAAACAGTAGCTATTATCTTCTCCAGAAAACACAAAATGAGTAAACTGGTATTGAAAATTGGTAATGTAGTACTTAAAGTAGTAAAAGAAATAAAATTCCTTGGTATGATTTTGGACGACAAACTAACTTGGTTGAAACATATTCAATATATTCAAACTAAATGTAGCAAAGTAATTAATTGCATGAAAGTACTTACTGGAATCAAATGGGGAGCTAACAGTCATACCCCTAGAAACATATATATAGCTTTGATAAGGTCTAAGATAGATTATGGCTGTGAAGTATACAATACAGCTTCACATTCAACTAAGAAAATTTTAGACAAAATACAGAGTCAAGCCCTCAGAGTGTGCACAGGAGCTTACAAAAATGTGTCTACCGCTAGTCTACAAGTTGAAATGGGAGATCCTCCATTAGAGGAGAGAAGAATATCACTCATAACCAAGTCTTATCTCTACTTAATGAGTCATGATCATAGTCACCCAACAAAACTGAGTTTAAAAAATGCCGCTCCATATCTATACTATAAAAATAAAGTGAAGGTAAAACAAAAACCATACTATATTATAGCTAACGATATGTTACAAAAACATAATATTGACTCCTCTATTGTATATGAGTACACACAGTTCCCTAGTCCGCCATGGCATCTAGTTAAACCTGAGGTACAAACACAGTTATTAGATATTGTTACTAAAAGGGATCTCCCCTGTCTAATAAAAAGCCATGCAAACTTGCTTATTGACTCGCAATACTCAAATTACCTAAAAATATATACAGATGGATCAAAAGATGTCGTAAATAATCAAAGCGGTTGCGCTTTCGTTATTCCCGAACTAAAAACATCAAAAGGATATAAGCTTCCAAACTATGCATCAATTTTTACGTGCGAACTCGTCGCAATATTCCTAGCATTAACTTGGATAGAAGATTTCAAACCATTCAATACTGTTATTTTTGTAGATTCGCTGTCCGCGTTACAAGCTATTTCCGGTAGTATATTTAATATTAAGAACCATATAATATATGATATTTATTTCTTATATACAACTCTTACTCGGCAAGGGATTAATATAATTATGGAATGGATCCCAAGCCATGTCGGTATAGTGGGTAATGAATCGGCTGATAGGCAGGCTAAGCTAGCCCTTACTCAAGAAAATCCATATATCAAAACCTTTATATACAAGGAAGATATTAAAAATATAAGTAGAACTATTTTAAGAAATATTTGGCAAAATAGTTGGACAAACAACAACAAAGGCAGAACTTTATACGCTGTACTTGACACTGTCTCTTTTAAAATCAATATACCTAGAATGTTTAGGGAAAGGGAAACAACATTATTTAAGATCAGAAATGGGTACATTAGCATTAATAAATATTTATGCACTATTGGTAAAAGTAGAGACGATAAATGTGATACTTGTAAAGATGTTATAGATAATGTATTCCACTTCATGTTTCAATGTATTAAATATACAAACCAAAGAATAACATTATTTGAATCGCTCAAAGCACATGGAATAACACACACACACAAAAAACAAAAACAAAAGACATAAAAACACCCCCCCCCAAAAAAAAAAACAAAAACAAAAACATATAATTATAATTTTTTTCTTCACAATACTGTATGTTTTGTAACCAACTTTAATGTATTATTCATCTACATGTTTCTATAAAACACGTACAGCACCGCAACACCACTATCTCCATATACACCAATACATTGTATGATATGTATGTGTATTTATTTTTAGATTAAATATTAATATCGTTATTTTATCTGTAGGGACAGTCAGAAATAGTTATATTAATGTTGTTTATACTTTAAGCAAGTCCAACTCGATTGGTATTTTATTTATAGCTAACGGGACATACCGTTAAAATTTCTTGTTCTATACATTTTAACAATATAGCATAAATGGGGTATACCTATATTAGGATGAGATACGATTCAGCCCCGTCAAAAATAAAGCACAATTATTTTTACAATATTGTATTTTTTGCACATTTCAATTACTACTCCTGCATGAACAGCACAATATACACGCAAGTCAGCACCTACATCTTTATACACATGTAAAATGGATTTACAGTTATCAACGCTATTAATGTAACTTCCACAACAGTCACAGAACCAAGTTATTCGATGATTGTATTTGTGCACAATTGTTTTTAGATTCTACCCTATATTTGTTTTATTCTATACATATACTTACCAAATATAAGTACACAATACCGAATATTATAATAATTAATCCCATTTTGAATTAATACCACATCACAAATGTTCCAGACTTTGTATCCAAACATTATTTCATACAAGTTCAGTCAACACAGTATCAACGAAACCTTAAAGCACATACGAGTTGTCCGGAAACACGATGTAAAACTAATTCATGCACATCATGCCTTCAGGCAGTCGCTGAATATGGGTGAAAAACCAGGTCATATGTTAAACACAGAAATACACAAACCGTCACATTACTCACAGAAGCTTTTATGAAAGCTATTTAAGTCTATACACAGCTACAGGACAATTGGTACTGTTACCAGTTCTGTCTATACTATTTTTCCTTGAACTAGGACCTGTACTTATAACTTGCTTCTCTGATGGGTCGAACCTAAAAGGCGTACATTTTTATTGTCAGCCAGACATTATAGTATTCCCTAATTTTTGACATATACTGATGTTTTGCTGATAGGAAGTGTACCCCAATAAATAACTACAATGATTGTTTCAAATACTGGTATCTCATTTTTTCAGTACTTTTTCTTCCCATCTTACATACACTAGGTTTTGACAGGAGTGATCCCTGCAAGTACAACGGGTATCCTTGTAGTGATCACTGATATCAGTATAACTTCTTTAATTTTGGTATATATTTACTCAATTGACGCATTGGAGAAGTAGGCCAGTACTAAAATAAATTAAAACATTCTTTTGTAATGTTATTCTCTTAGCGAAAGGGGAGTACTTGTCTTAGTTCTTCGGACCTCGCACTATGATCCTAATTAGGGACGGGAATTATGTACCTAAATAAACATAGCAATGAAAAAAAAATAGTATTGTATCCAACCCCATGCTTGCACTTATCAGCTGTCTGGTAGTGGGAGCGCGGGGAAGATAACCTTCCTCGCCCTCCTAATACACAGAAACTACAGTTTCAATACTTGGATATAATATTTCAAAAATATGGGGCTACAATAGGATCTTGTGCTAGGAGCTGTATAGTAAAGGGGACCCTTTTTACGCAATCCAAAATCTGTTCATTTTTAAAACAGATTTTTAAAGCTGCTTAACATAATTTTATGTAGGACAAATATGTATGTATTACTGTAAACAACTAATCTGCACTTATGAACACGAAAGATATATTTAATGACTGTCCTAAAAATGATTGAACAGTTTAATTTGATCAAACATTCGATTTCTAATAAGTGTGTATAATAAACTCGCCATACAACTTATTCACTGTAAAACAAAAACAAAACATTTTTTGACAATAGTGAGAATATTCACTGATACATAACGTGCAAAGGCGCAATTACTTTTATAGTAAGTCGCCTACCAAATCAATTGAAGAAGAAGTAAGTGACGACAACATCTAACCTTAAGATATTTGTCGAAATGTTCATCCTAAAAAACTAAATTTACCAAACAACCTCGGTATTTTATTATTGTTCATAATTTAAGAATGAAAAGGACATGTCGGATAAAAAAGTAAAAAAGAAGGGGAACGGGGAATATGTCAAAGAGACAACGACCCAAAGGGGAGTAATAATAAGAACTCAAAGCCACCATAAGATCTTCAATGAACGGTGAGGAAACCCCACACCCAACGGTGCACCCTTTTTATGGAAAAGTACAATCCGAGGACACAGTTGTTTTATTTGAAGGTTTTTCCGGGAAGAGGAGAGTTAACAAATATTCAGCAGTATCCATCAGTTTTGATGTGATTATTCGTTGTATGAGGGGCACATGAAAGGATAAATATTATCGGGGTTGTTCCTATTGGATTAGTTACAGAAGTAAATAAATTGTGTTTTCAATGACGCAAATGTAAAATAAAATGATTTATTTTTTCTCTCCATTAAACCTAGACCTGTCTAACACTTCTTGGTGATGCGTTTCCAATAGGATGATGCATCATTCGTCAGGTTTTTGATTTTGTGTACGGTGTCTATTCTGATTTTATCAATTTATCAAATAATAAAAATTATCACAGTGACTGCCTACTTTCCTAAATACATCTCACAACTACTTCAAAATTGATAAAAGTTTATGAAATTCTTGATTAACCTTCTTGGTGGTTTATAATTGTACACATTTTCTCTGCAATGTCTATGAAAAATCTAGGTCGATATCCTGCCAAAACAAGTATTAATATTATTTGCTCAAAATTATTTGTGTTCTTAATGACTAAAATTTCAATTTGAAATTCTCAGAATTCTACACATGAGGAATCACTCATCTGAAGGTATGGCTTCGGTGTATTACTATAGACAATTGGAAACGAACCTGATGGACACTAACTGGGTATCTTTATAAAGAAAAATGCGAAACGGTTTGTTGTTTAAGAGATAATTTTCTTCAGTAATGTCTAGTGTAAACTTATTTTCCTAACTTCCTTAAGGTGTATCGGTGGTATTCCGCCATTTCGTTTTCATGTTTCATGCTTTGATAGGTATTTTTCATTAAATAATAATAATATTTATTAGCAGATTTACGCCCATAGGGGCAAAGCAAAAACAATCACAGAATATACAAGACATACAAACATATGAAATGACATGTAAATAAAGATATATTGCGCAACTTTGGCCAACGTGGACTTTACTTTCGCAAGTCTGTAGTTTGCTTTAAAAATTCTGCTACTGCTGAGAAAAGTTGAAAATTTGGATTTAAAATTTGTGTTAATTTATTTAGTAGCTGATCTTGAATAAAATCTGGATACATAATATCTATTGATCAAAATAAGTCATTTCTAGCAGATTTATTCGTGGTACAATTTAGCACAAAATGTATTCCATCATCAATTTCATTTGAACTACAGTGTTTACAAATTCTGTTATCTCTTGGTATATTTTGATATCTTCCAATTTCTATTTCTAAATTATGGTCATTAACCCGAAATTTAGTTAATAGCTGTCTAGTTTTAAAGTTTGATAATTTAATAAATATTGTTCTAGCTTAATTTCTGACATAATTTTGCCATAAATAAACAACTTAAGTTTTTTTTTCAGAAAAAGATGTTATTTTGTCTAGTGTTTTTTAACAATAAAACTCATTCACAATTTATTTGATTTAAATTTTTAAACGACATTTAACATTATTAAATTCTTAAATTCTGAAATGTTCAGGTTACATTCTTCATACAAACTTGAAGTAAATGTGTACTAAGAATAAATACCATCGTTATGTAGCGATTTATTAATAGTATATGCTTCTTGCAAAAGTGGATTTATAAAATTTGAATTAAGTCTACAAAAATAAAACAAAGGCTGAGATTTTATAAACGTAGATAAAGAAAATCATCCCAGCTTTGATTTTGCTGATATATTGCACTCTGTTCATTTTACAAGCCCAAAGTTGATTTACAAAATCTACTATGCACTCTTTCATAAATAAATTTGTCTTCTAAATTAAAAGATAAATAACTAAATTAAAAGATAAAATGTCACAAACAGATCTATGCTGTTTTGATCTTTTAAGAATTTATATATTGAGAAATATACTTCCATGAACGTCTTCACTAATATATAACATTACTGGTCTGACTAAATTGTCACATAACTTACATGATAAATTTACTGGTAATGAAGCGACTTTTTAAAGAAAATAAGACATTGAGTCCTTTTTGTAACTATTGTATGGCTCTTTTGAAATTGCCATTATAAGAAATAATATTACCAAGATAATTATATTCTTTAGTCTCATTAAGCTTACATTTGTCATAAAACAAAGGAGGGGTGGACATATATTTATTTTGAAAAGTCATGACTTGTTAATATTGACTGCAAGTTGCCAGTCATAACAATATGTTTCAAGTTTATTAATGGAATTTTGTAAATTTTCATGTGTACTAGATAGTATAACAAGGTCATCTGCAAAAGTTAGAATATACAAACATTTTAAAATTTGGACAAATCTTTACAAAATATCGCTTAAAACTCAAATAATGGGTCCATTTCTCTAAGACCGCATTCATTTTAGACGAAAACTTCAGAATAGTATTTATACTGTAAAATTCTTTGAAATGAAAATTTAAGCAAGGGACATCTACCGAGTGCCGTACACGGAATGAAGCCTCAGTATTTTTAATTGGTTAATATTTTGATAAAATCAGTAAATTTCTGTAACGCGCAAGCCGGTAAATTTTCATGTCAGACAAGTCTGACAATGGGCTGGTGAAAACTCTCGAAACAAATGAAAGATTTTGATGAAAATTTACATAAAGGACGAGCACTCTATTCAAATGTGCATGAAGTAACATATTGTTTTATAAGTTCGAAATTGAGACACTTTGAATTTTCCATTATCTTAGGAAATCAGTGTGCGGTTATCCATTTGAGTGTTTCACAATCACCTTTAGGGCTTAAATGGAATATTTTCAGCGCAAAACTATAACCCAAAATTTGATGCTTTTACCAATATAACAAAAACAACACGAACAAAAAAATGTAAAGCTCTGTGCTTGTACAAAAGCGAGTCATTTTAGGGCTAATAATTTAGTGAATTTAATAAATAAAATAAAATATTTTTTTTTGAATTAACAGTAACTTCGGTATTTTGTTATTTATTACCACTGGGTCGATACCTCTGCTGGTTGACTGTTAGTCCCAGAGGGTATTCACCAGCCCAGTAGTCAGTACTTCGGTGCTGACCCGAAAACCGATAGTATTGAAACTTGCAATATTTAAATTTTACAAAATTTTGTTTAAAACCGAGGAGTATCTCCCTCGTGCATAGCTCTGTCCTAAGCTGAATTTTTGGCTTTTCAATTGAGATACTTTTGGTTATTTGTTCTCTATCAGCTTTAACGTGTTTTTCGGTTAATGGAATTCCCACTTTTTGGTTTTGATCTGCACTGGTGAAAGATAAGTTGTCGAAATGCGCATATGCAGAAAATAAATTAACAGTAATTTCGGTATTTTGTTATTTAATACATTAGAGAAATTAAGCTTAAATAACAGACAATTCGTAAAAATTTGATTTTCTACCAGGGGAAGTTTAAGTTTATATCCTGGAGCATTAACGCATTTTATTTGCAAAACAACCGCAGTAGAATACCGAAGGAACAAAGCACAAGATACTTTGAATTAATCAATTTGATTCATCTATGTACATTCCAATAGTCATCTAGTAGTACCTTTTAGAATTCATTCAAAACTCCAGTCTTTTGTCTGATAATCAAACGAATAATGTCCTACGTAATCCTACTCTTTACCAATTTGTCGTCACGGCAGTATCAAGGTAAAACTCTTCGGGCAATACAAATTGGTACACAATAGTATTCTATTAGTCTTTGATTCTTTGATGAACAAACAACAGACGGGATTTTTAAAGGACTTATTAGGTATTACAAGATGTATACAGGTATATTTATGGATGAATTGCAAAAAAATATGTTGATGCTCGAGGAAATCCGGCATAGTTCAAAACGATCTAATTTTGTTACACGAGTAAATAAACAGGCATAATAAAGCTGTCATAGTTCATGGAGAACACAACCCCCGTGCAAAACAGAAATGACTACAGGTGGAGAAAAGAGAACATAAAGAGAAACAAAAACCTGCATCACATTTAAGGTGACATGACTCCCGGTTAAAATTTTCAAAAATATTATCAAGTTGAAATTAAAATAAGTATACTGGGTAAAAACACTTTTAATCTAATAACTAAATGTTAAGGTATATAAGAGATTATGAATTTGGAAAATATAAACTTCACTAGATTGTAAATAAGTGAAACTTAAGGACATTTTCTGTTAAATAGTATGATATTTGTGATTTACATTTGATTAGTTTTAAAACAAGAAAATAAAGATTCTCAATCAGCAAAAACAAGAAAAATCGGATTTTTGTTCAAATATTAAAATCGGTAATCATATCACCAAAAGTATGTCCCCTTAATTAAAATAAAATGAAAAATGGAATATAAATAGTTACAGTAGTCTCCAAAGTTCAGTTACCGTATCAGGCTTTCTTAACTAAAATCATAAAATAACAATCAATTATAAAGTCCTCAGAACAAACCAATTGCAAAAAAAGAAAAATCTTAATCTTACTAAATTTTGAAAACAAAGAAAAACAAAATAATAATTCCTACAAAATGATTCCACTGAAATTCACTGGAGCGGTATTCGGTGTTCGACACTTTGCCTTTTCAGTACTTTCTCATTTGATCACGCGAGTTCATAGTAAATATTTCTTAATTTGCTGATAGTAACATGTCCAGTCCAGATAAAGGCTTGAATATAATATATTTCCTTAGAGCTTGCATAAAAAGAAATTTGGCATCATTGCCTGAAATAACTTTTAAAATTCTAATAAACTTCTAACGACAGCAATTCAAGACAGACGTACAGATCTAAAACGCAATAATTATTCATATTTGCATTGTTTTACCCGTTACTGTATTAATATGGAAATTACCGTCTTACGTGTCATACGTTTAACAAAACATACGTACAATTCGAGGCTTCAGTAGTTGGTCGATAACAATTATCCAGTCATGTAATGTCCATGTAGGTAAAGCTTCTTTGACTTTGATATCATTAATCATGAAAGTTGGCGTTTCTGCCACCCCTCCTGTAAATAGTTAATAATATGAACATATTTTCATGAAGGACATATTGTACTTAGTAAGATTTATGTTCATAGTACGTTTTCTCGCCGTGGCTGTCATTATTGTTGCTGTAAATGCGTTCCAAAGAATTACAATAGGGTGGAATAATACGGGAAAGAAAATAAACACCTTGATTTTGTAACTTACTGCAAAATATAACTACAACTAGAAATACTGTGAGCATAGCTCACTAAATGATACCCCCGGTTCCCCACATAAGCTACATGGATTGCATATCAGTACCCCCTCCCCCCCCTTATGACAATACATGACCAAGTCCATGTATGGCTATGTGGAACCCAAAAAATTGATCAAATCAAAATTTAAAATAGGAGGTGCAAAATGGCATCATGTAATATAGATTTTCTGAAAGTTTAATCAAATTCCATTCATTGGTGTAGGAGGAGTTGCGGATCCCACACCAGTACCCCCCCCCCCCCATGACAATACATGGGTAAGTCCATGTATGGCTATCTGAAACCCCAAAAAACTGATCAAATCAAAATTTAGAATAGGAGGTGCACAATGACATCAAGTAATAAAAATTCTCTGAAAGTTTCATCAAATTCCATTCATTGGTTAAGGAGGAGTTGCGGATCACACACCAGTACCTCCCCCCCCCCGACAATACATGGGTAAGTCCATGTATGGCTATCTGAAACCAAAAATATGATCAGATCAAAATTTAAAATAGGAGGTGCACAATGGCATCATATTATAAAGATTCTCTGAAAGTTTAATCAAATTCCATTCATTGGTTTAGGAGGAGTTGCGGATACAAAATCGGACGAACGGACGGACGGACGGACAGACGGACGGACACAATGAATACTATATACCTCGCTTTTTTTCAAAAAGCGGGTGTATAATAATATCTTACGTGTACATCCATGTTTGAATTCTGTCCTGCAATCACCATCTATTGCCGAGTTTACTATCATTGCTTCAAACTGGTCTCTCTGTATTTCGAATTTATCAACACTATTGGCCATCCTACTACAAAAGATACAAGAAGCAAAATATTAATCGTTAGTTCTCCGTTACATGTCATATCACCACTGGATCCACGCCTTTTGTGGTGCATTGTTAAGCTCTTATTAAGGATGTACTCTGGTGAAAAAGTATCAATTTTTTTTTCAAACCTTGATTTTTTCAATGTTCTTATGGTTAATTCAGTGCTATTGTACATAAAATATAAATAATTTTAAAATTATTTCCAAACGAGATTTCAACGAGATTGAAACATGACAAGAATACATCCTTAATTAATTGGTCCAGTTATTTAGACTTTCGGTATTGTTACAAGAAAAATTATAGAATTATTAGTATTTCCCTTGTACAATGTCCTGTTCAGAAATTATTGACATTTCATTTAACGTTTTAAGTTTATTTGTTATCAATCACCTCTTAAACATTACTTTTCCTTGGAAACAACAAAATTACCGAACAGAGTTGTCAAGAGCCGAAGTCCATGAGACAAATCAGGTTGAAACCACCGGAAAATTGTCAACCGCAATGGTCCTGACTTGGTACAGGCATTTCAAGAGACCGGTTTATGGTATGCAAAACATACCCTTCCATGCAAACTTAATTTATATTTGTATCAACTATATCGGGGCATAGTGTAACGGTATTACTATAACTAACACTGCATAAAGATTTTTATACTGCAACCTCTCTATTTGCGTAAATAAACTAAATTGATTGTATAAACACTAGTGTGAAGCTAGCCCACAATAACAGCCCACAATAACCGCTAGCCGACAATAAGCCAACCTACAATAAGAGAGGATGCGCTCGACAAATTTCTTGGAAATTTGTAGACAGATCAATAAAAATGATAAAAGAATTAAGATTTTAATTAATATAAGGGTAAATGGGCTATTCCAGAAATAGTCTGTACCCCCCCCCCCCCCCNCCCCCCCTGTGGAAGAGGTTGGATTTCCAGACAAATTTTTAGCCCCAAAACCCTGTGGAAGAGGCTGGAATTCCATGATTTTTACAGATATTTAAAATATTTTGGTTGCCTATATAGGTGGAATTCCAAACCTTTTAGAAAAAATTCCATATTTCGTCCATGGAAATAGTTTTTTTCTTTGAACCTCTTCCACAGGGGGAGTACAGAAAATTTCTGGAATAACCCAATATACGATGTATTGATTCTTAATTAAACTAGTTGATATGGTGCTCTCTTGGAGGTCCGCGGTATGACCCGTTCTATTTATAATTAACAATTTTATATTTTAAGGTGTCTACGTTGCATTCGACAGGACAGATTTCTTTTAAAATCTTGAATAACGTGGTGTTATTACGTAAAAAATTGGTTATTATGTACAAAATTACAAAGATGTTACTTTAATGGCGAACTCTTTTGAAGGTCAGCTGTCCAAGTGCAAAGAAAGGAACACACATAAATTTATCAAAGCATATGATTCGCTTTCAAAAAATGTTCCGTTTAACTAAGAAGACTACTTTTTGATTTTCAGGGGGGCAGGGTATTGAGCGATTTTGTAAATAAATAACTTAATCTTGGAGCCCGTGGAAATAATATTGTAATCCTACTTGACATGAAAATGAATAATTTAATGTTGATTTGAAGAATAAAATCCTTATTGAAAATACAAATAAATCATTTTATGTGACATTTGGTGAAAATAAATAATGTGTGCAAGATTTTCATAAAAAGTACCCATGGCTTTTTCATAAAAAGTACCCATGGCTGTTCTAAAAAAAATTTCCGTGGGGCACGAAAATAGTGCTAAACAAAATAGTGCAAAAATGGACATATTATACAGTATCTTAATTGCATGTAATTCAAGGCTGCTATTTATTTTAAATAATAAAAGGACTAAAATCCGTAAAATCAAACATTCCAGCCAGATAAATCTATTTTGTAGTGGAGTATTGATATATTATATACTGTTGGCCATTAAGGGGAGATAATAAGGAGAAAAGCCAAAACTAGTGATGCTCACCAGGATGGATTTTATGTGAAATAATCTACACCTATATGAACTAAAATCAAAGGAGTAAATCACTGTTACACCATCTATAAGTTTGTATAGTGAAAACGGCAATTTGGTAATGTCGGCTGGACCTTTCTAGGGGCTTCGCAAAGTTTGGCCTTATAGGGCAGGTAGGTACATGTAATAGCTTTCATTTGAGCCATAGCGTATGATTCCTAGACCCGTACGAAAAATTCGGACGCTGTTCCATAGAGGGTACCCTACATTAGGCAAGTCGGTCCAAATCGCTATTTTTCGATTTAGGTCACCCTCTATGGAACAGCGTCCGAATTTTTCGTACGGGTCTAGGGATCATACGCTATGGTTCAAATAAAAGCTATTACATGTACCTAAAGTTGGTCCAAATTGCCGTTTTCACTATACGAACCTAGGGTACCCTCCGTAAACTTCGTCCCAAAACTTTCGTATGGGTCTAGGGATCATAGGCTATAGCTCAAATGAAAGATATTACATGTACCTACCTGCCATACAATGCCCGACTCTGCGAAGCCCCTAGCAAGGGCCAGTCCTCATTAGCCAAGTCGGTCCAAATCGGTATTTTTCGATGTAGGGTACCCTCTATGGAACAGCGTCCGGATATTTCGTACGGGTCTAGGGATCATACGCTATGGTTCAAATAAAAGCTATTACATGTACCTACCTGCCCTATAAGGTCCAACTTTGCGAAGCCTCTAGAAAGGTCTTGCACAAATTCTTTATTTTCACCAAATGTCACATAAAATGATTTATTTGTATTTTCAATAAAAATTTTATTCTTCAAATCAACATTAAATTATTTATTTTCATGTCAAGTAGGATTAGAATATTTATTTTTTACGGGAACCAAGATTAAGTTTTTCATTTACAAAAACACCCCCCCCTCCCTGAAAATCAAAAAGCGGTCTTCTTAGGTTCATTGAACGTTTTTTGAAAGCGAATCATATGCGTATTTTTAACTTCTTTGATAAATTTATGTGTGTTCCTTTCTTCAAAAGAAGTCGACATTAAAGTAAAAATTTGGTAAATCAATCTTAGTAATAATGTACATAATAACCAATTTTTTTACGTAATAACACCATGTTATTCAAGATTTTAAAAGGAATCTGTCCTGTCGACGTAGACACCTTATAAAATATAAAATTCGTAATTATAAATAGAATCGGGTCATAACGCGGACCTCCAAGAGAGCACCATATCAACTAGTTTAATTAAAAATCAATACATCGTTTATTTACCCTTATATTAATTAAAACCTTAATTCTTTTATCATTTTTATTGATTTGTATACAAATTTCCAAGAAATTTGTCGAACGCATACTTTCTTATTGTTGGCTGGCTTATTGTCGGCTAGCGGTTATTGTCGGCTGTTATTGTGGTATGAGTGGCCATTCATGTCATTGGCGGTATAAACCTTTTAATACCGTTAAAATAAGTTTTAACGCGTTGGTTTTGATAATCAACGAGTTGGTTTTGACTTTCAACGCGTTTATATGAAAAACTAACGCGCTGATTGCTAAATCATTCGACATAAAAAAACCAACGCGTTGGTTGTGTAAACTATACCGTTGGTTTTTAATTTTAACTACTTTCTAATACTCGACAACCAATCAAAAGTGTCGTTGCTAGTGATATTATTTTTATTCGATCCGCACTTGGTTTATACTGATCAATGAATGGAAAAAATAATTCATGGCAGGTATAAGTTATTGGAAATTTAACCATGGGCTGGGCCTTTATATTCGAATTTAACCCAGAGCGTTAGCGAGGGGTTAAATTTACGAATATAAAGGCCCAGCGGATGGTTAAATTACAATAACTATATACCTGCCATGAGTTATTTCGATACTAATATGACAGAAAATGGAATTTTTCGTTCTGAAGCGACCTAAGAGAAGGCGGATTCCCCACCTCCATTGCTGTGTGTTTCTATGACGTCACCATACACAAGGAGATGTGGGAGTTCAAAATTCAAATCGAAAGCAAAACAATACACATTTACGTGTCTGAATGGAATGAATTAGTTGAAAACTGTTCTTAATCTTTATTTCCTTCATAAAATAAAACCAACAAAATTAAAAGCATTGTTGGTTTTCAATCCGTTTACTCATATTTTGATACCATTTGCGCATGTTATCGAGGATTAAACTGGTTGACGATTTACAAGA
>MJUU01050881.1:15361-36593 GCA_002080025.1 Modiolus philippinarum | reverse complement strand
TGATGGCAAAAGCTCACCCTGGCTTTAGCCAGGTGAGCTAATAAACTAATTTACCATTGTTATTCGAGAAAACAAAAGGGTTTTTGATTTACTGAAAGTTATTTTATAAATTTATATGGAGTGACATTCTTTGATTTATGGAATTGCACATATTAAGCATTGTTAAGTATAAATCACAGATTTACGGATGCGGGTATTTTGGTTTCCCAGGCGTGTTTGAATGTCTTTTCCATAGGATCCAATTGATCTTGTATGAGTTATGGACTTGCAGGATATATTTTTTGGAAAGGACCATCTAAGGACTATTGTGACTAAGTTTGGTTCTAATTAGACTGATAGTTTCTGAGAAGATTTTTGAATGTGTTTTCTATAGGATCCATTGTTATAAAACACAAATTTATCAGTAATCACTCGTTCATTCTTGAAGATCAAAGCCACTTAACTGTCTCAGAATTGGGTAGTATTCATCAAGGAAATTAATTTTATGCAGAATCATCTCCTTGGCAGCTGGGATATAATATGCACAAGCTTTATTTGATCCTGGCTTCAACTATCAACATTTCACAGTTTCAATAATGATAAACAACCATTTCTTTTCACATTTTTTTTTTATTTTGTCAGTCTTTTTTAATTTCTGGCAGCAATTCTTCTGTCTCTTTCTTCTGCTATACTGAGTTTGACACCTTTTCCACGTGGGAGTGACACATAAGGTTTGTTTCCTTTTCCAATAACAAATACATAACTTAACCTGTAAACAAACAAATACATTTGATAAAGTTTTATTTCTAGTATATTGAAGTTATGTCACTTGCTATAAATCACATTAACATTTCAAACCAGGACTTATTCCTACACACAGATTTTGTTAACTGAACAAGTTAAATATTTTGTACCCCATATGGTCTCCCTCCTCAGTAACTGCTACATAGTAACTATGAGAAGGTGATGGAATATACAGGGTCCAGTCCTGTACAGAGTATTCCAGGACTGGGTTGATATCCAATGTTGTGGAAAAGGAATACACCTCATATCCTTGACAAGACATTCAGCTCCAACTCGCCACAAAGACAGACCCCAGCATTGTAAGATAAAATCTCAAACAAGCTGGGGTGTCAACATAGGAAAACAAGCACCATAATTTTAAAACAATATCAAATCCATATATATTGTTGATTGAAATGAATGTTTAAACAGAATACCTGGAATGATTTGAACCTTTAAATTTGTGATTTTTTTTTTTTTTAAACTTGGGACTTTACCAAATAAATAGGCAATTAATGAAATTTTGAAATAAGGGCAAGCTAGAGTTAAGAGCAAGTTTCTAATCCTTACTTCTGTCAGTTTTTCTTGCATAATTTAGCTGCAGTCAAAGTGTTGTTTGATAAACAATTTTTTGATGTGTTTTTGTAGAATCATTTATGATACAAGATCTGATGACAGTGAAACAAACTACCATATGACACCTCTTTCAATTAAGCAATAACAGTACATAATTTGAATGCCCAGGGCCGTCAATCGTAGATTTGACAGTAAAAGTGCTGTTTACAGACAACATGCAGAAGAGCCTGTAAATAGATATTTACCGATATATTGACCGTCTAATCAAAATTGATGCCCCTGGACATTCAATAATGTACTGTTATGGCGCTTCTTATGCAATTTAACAATTTCGTGTCTTATTTATATTTCAAGTACTTGTAAGTGAACAAGAGTAGATAAGTAACCTGCTTTGTCCAAGGCATGTACATAAAACAATTGACAGTCAGTTTTGACCAATCAAATGATCTGTTACATAAATGTTGGTTTAGAATATTAATACCTATGCTCATTATCTTACTACTGTTCAGATACTGAATACAAATTCCATCCACTCATCACTGCATTTTTAGATAAACTTTAAATCATCATTCTGTCTTATTTGCTCAATGTAGTTTTACTTGTGATGTTTACCAGTTTATTTTTAAAACTAGATTTTGAAAATCTCTTAAGTAATTTCCCTGACTGTTACTTTAGATTGGATAGTGCACTGTGAAAATGAACAAAATGTACCTTATCAAATGAAACTTCAATACATGATTCTGTGAACAAATGGCAAGATTGGATGGATAGTAGCTTCTACTTCAGGTAACAAATGTATTTACCTAGTAGCAAAAGTATGTCCAAGAGAATCTTTAACATGAACTATGTCAAATGAACCAGGATGTCTTTCTCTATGCTGAACAACACCAACTCTTCCCAAGTTATGGCCTCCAGTGATCATACATAAGTTTCCTATTGGGAAAAAAACAATCAAATAAATCAAAAATAAAGCTTTCTATAACTTCTAAATTATTTGTTCTGGTATCTTAGTGGTCTCAAATGACAGATATTACAAAAGTACTAAACAGAGTTCCAGAAAGATGCTGATTTTGTATAGTTTAAAAGAACCTCAAAAAAAATTTGCAACTGTTTTTGTCATTTACTTCAATTACAGTTGTGAAAAGAAATTACTGCAAATAAATCAAGTAATGTACCCCATATGGTCTCCCTCCTCAGTAATGGCTACATAGTAACTATGAGAAGGTGATGGAATATACAGGGTCCAGTCCTGTACAGAGTATTCCAGGACTGGGTTGATATCCAATGTTGTGGAAAAGGAATACACCTCATGTCCTTGACAGACATTCAGCTCCAACTCGCCACAAAGACAGAGCCCAGCATTGTTTGATAAAGATCAAACATACTGGGGTGTCAACATTGGTCATAATTGGTACAGAGCCTGGCGCTGTTAAATAAAATCAAAGCATGGAATGCTGTTAAGGCAGGTTCCTGGGTATTTCAGAAGTTCTGTAATTATTACTGTTTTGCTGAAATCTTGGCATTTAACTTTTTCAAGAATTAAAATATGAAATTTTCCTTCCCGGGTTAGGTTGTCTTTTCAGTTTTTATATGGGTTGTTGGCAATTTATTTAAAACTCTATTTATTTACATTTCATTGTCTTGCTCCTCTTTGTTGGTACATTTAAGTATTCCAAAGTACAAGCCCGAGTACAAGTGTTACACTCGGTGGCTTAATTAATGTTGATATTTCTAATTTTGTCACTTCCTCTGTCAAGTCATCTAGTTCTGAAGTTTCATTATTTTTGCATATGATTAAATAACTAAATAATGAAGTCGCTGTAAATTTACTATCTACATATGGGCATTTGGACAACTTATGTCTCACCAGTGCAAGCTACTGAGAATGGTAGGTTGTGCTCAGCTACAAATAACAAAACACCGAAGTTACTGTGAATAATGTAAACAGAATTTCAGCATTTTGAGTCCGAAGTCCAGCACTACGTTTGTGTCCCTCTGTTTCTCTATGGCGAACAACGTCATTTCATCCTCCGTGCACTACGGAAAAGGTTATGCCACACAACAGAAACACTGCGTGTATATATTTATCACTCTTGCTCAAAAAGTCCATCTCTTTTATCCATTTATTTTGGCATTTTGAATTGTATCTCTTCCCTTTTCGCGGAGGCGACGCCATTTTGTTGTCAATACACAGCTGATTCGTGTTCTCGTGTAATCTCGTTAGGCGGGATGTGAATGGAACAGCCTTTATTTACTTCGCAGGGTGTGATTGGAACAGCCAATATTTACTTCCGGTGTAACGGAAAAATATTTTTGAGAGAAAATTTTAATATCGGGAGCTTTCAGAGGCAAATCGGTAGACGTGAGACCGGCTGCCGAAACCGGTAGCCTCACGGTGAGACCGGGAGGGTTAACAACTCTGGTTACAACAGCGAAACTAGAAGTTACTATGTATCCATTCATAAAAACTGCGCGCCACAGGAAATTTTAATGAATGAACCGAATCGTGAATTTCGAATATCAATTTAAGTCCTCTGAGATTAATAAAAAACATTGTATCTTTTAAAAAGCATTAAATAAATACAATACACACATAAAACGATGCAGTTGATCATGAAATGGACACAGTACTGCCACATGAATGGATTATTTTTTGTGCCTTCGTATGAATAACTGGTAAGCCGTACGTGTTTTTTCTGGATCACTCGGACTCTTTTCATAAAGTAATTTCCTAAATGTAAGAGTCTGGATGAAACAGACTATTTTCAAGATGGCTTTACCTAACAGCTAGAAGGCAGAGACCCTGCCTTAAAAACAAATAAGATATGTTTGTGAAACACTACATATGCCACCAGCACTAATTTTATTAGTTTAATAAATTCTTATACCTGGTTAGACTTATCTTTCTTTACATACAAAACATATGAAAATAGAATTTAAAAATTTTGACCTCTGTGACCTTGACCTTTGACCTGACATAATTTTTTGGGGGCATATTAATGTTCCTTTTGACTAGACCTATACACATGCTAAGTATGATAAATCTATCTTTAATAGTTCAATAGTTGTAGTCAAGATTAAAGTTTCGAACAGACAAGCAGACAGGTCAAAAACAATATGCCACCTGATGAATAACAAGACCAATTACATGTCTGGACCTGCATCACCGTCACTCATGTTCAACATAGAAAGTGTTTTTTTTGTTTTTTTTTTTTTTCAATCTAACAGAATATCATGTATAGGTTTACCAATTCAAACAAGTATTTATTTACCTTATTACCAAAAATTCTTCAAATGCAAGTTATAATTGAGATTATATTAAATTCAACCCTGTTACCATCTTCGCTAGCAAAAGGTTACGATCCGCTCCTCTCATCTTCACCCAAATGGCAGATCAAGTAACTAAATACTGAAGTTACTGTGAATTTAATTTCTGCATATGCACATTTCGACAACTTATGTCTCATCAGTGCAGATAAAATCTAAACGTTTGGAAGACCATTAACTCAAAGAGTTAAAAAACTGATAGAGAACAAATAACCAAAATCATCTAAATATAAAGCCAAAATTAGCTAAGGACAGAGCTTTGCGAGAGGGAGATACTCCTTAGTTTTTACAAAATGTACAAAAAATTACATATCGCAAGGTTCCAAATAGAATCGGCTTTCGGGTCAGCACCGAAGTACTGACTACTGGGCTGGATTTCTGTAGTCTCAATCCACGTCTTTGATTGGTTCCAGTTAACCTTCACTTCAGCCAATTAATTAACTCACATTTAGATTTTGAATATATATCAAAACAATAAAACTTAAAATATGGCATTTAGTGATTTTTCTATTTTGCAAAATTTCCATGATTTAATTATCTTTCTTTACTTTTGAAGGGTTATTTCCTTGAAGTCAAATATATTGTGAATTGTTGTATTATTAGATGCAATAAATAATCATTTATTATTACAATAAATCATACTGAAACTCTTACTTCAAAGGGAGATAATTTGAAACTGATGTTTCACAAATTGTGGCTCAATCCGCCAATGGTGAAGAGGAGAGAAGCTGATGGCAACCCTTGGCTAGCACAGATGCCCTATTACTGTAATAGACAAAAAAAAAAAAAAAAAAAAAAAAAAAAAAAAAAACAAAACTAAATGTACAAAGTTGAACAAAGCATAAAATGAAACTAGTCCATATCACTTCAGCAAAGGTGAAAACCATATCTGAGTTTCAAATAAACACATACTTTGAATCTTTATGAGAAAACATGAAAGCAATGCAAAAATTCAAGAATAGCTGCCCATGGTCAATGCGTTCAAAACTCTGCAATGTATCTGGACAAAAATTGAGTACCACAGGGATTTAGCTAGGATTTTGAGACCATTAGTCACTTTTGCGTATAAATTTTGCGGTGCAATGTGTAGTATGAGATACTAATTTTATGATTCATAATTTTTCTGTATTTGGTTGTATTTAAATATGCACACCATTGTTCCAGATTTATAATGCTCTTTCTGGTTCCAATTATATTTAAGGAAGTTTAGCTATGAATCTGAACATAATTTGTTCATC
Organism: Modiolus philippinarum; assembly: GCA_002080025.1. NCBI lineage: Eukaryota > Metazoa > Mollusca > Bivalvia > Mytilida > Modiolidae > Modiolus > Modiolus philippinarum. Next base: position 30,690 of record MJUU01050881.1, on the reverse strand, counting down.
TATTTGTAGTGGTATCGTACTTCTTTTAAGAGAGTAACGTGAGAAAGGTCATTAACCATATCAGCTTTCTATGTATTATTACACATAAAACTTTCTATAAATTTGTATTATAAAAGAAATTATTTTGCAAAATATCAAACAAATGTTGTTTATAAACACTTTTAAAGCTTTAATAGTGGTAAAATATGAATTTTCTGTTATAATTACGAGAGCAAATATCAGCATAGGTTCAATTCTAAAAAAATAAATTCATTTTAAAGACATCAATAAAGGGAAATAACCCAACTTTCAAAAAACGTGATCTTTTAACAAAAATTCAAAGGGGAAGTTTGACCTGTTAATTATGAAAATTAGAACTGCTGAAAGAAAGATTTAAATGTTCAAAACATTAATAATTTTAAACAACTGATAGTTAATTGCCATACAGGTGAGCAGGTTACCTCTGATTGACCTGTAATAAGTGATAACAGGCCAGGAACACAGGTAAACAAATCACCGACGGTGTTTGTTTACAACTGAACTGATCCTTTAATTAGCATTACAGGTGTAATTAAAGTGTCAGTTTGGACAATTAGATTACATTGACAAAGATTATGGACATAATACTTTAATATTTGGCGATTTTTAAAATTTCAAGTGACGAATTGCAGGCTTAAAAAATTCGCCACTTCCAAAAAAGATTCGTCAATGGCGAAAGTGACGAGCGCTAGCTAAATCACTGGTACCATGATGATATAATATGATAGAATAAAGTACAAGTTCAATAATAGATAAATTTGACATTTGTTTAAATCAAAACTGGCTTCAAGGGGAGGTTTACATCACCAATGTGTTCAAACAACAGTAAAAACTTCCAAAGGTATTTAGTCAGAAATGTTGATCTTTCAGATTACACAAACCAGGCACTGTACTGTTAAAATATGCTGAAAAATGACTAAGTTCAACAATGCATAAATTCGACATTTTTTTTCCAAATCTGCCCACAAAGGAATGTGCACATCTTCAATGTGTCAAGAACATCTGTGTAAAGTTTCAAAAGCACCAGATATAAGGAGTCAGAGTTTCAGATTACACAAACTCAGTACTGAAATGTTAAAATTTAATGAAAAAATGAGCAAGTTCAATAATGCATAAATTAGACAATTTTTCTCCAAATCTCACCAAAAGGGGAGGTGCACATCTTCAATGTGTTCAGAACAACTGTGCAAAGTTTCAAAAGCATCAGGAATAAGGTGTCTGAGTTTCAGATTACACAAACTCAGTACCGTAACATTAAAATTTGATGAAAAAGAAATATTAAAATTTGATGAAAAAATGACTAAGTTCAACAATAGATAAATTCGACAATTTTTATCCAAATCTCACCAAAAGGGGAGGTGCACATCTTCAATGTGTTCAGAACAACTGTGCAAAGTTTCAAAAGCATCAGGTATAAGGTGTCATTCAGATTACACAAACTTAGTACCGTAATGTTAAAATTTGATGAAAAATTTACTAAGTTCAACAATGGATAAAGTTCACAATGTTTGTCCAAATCTCACCAAAAGGGAAGGTGCACATCTTCAATGTGTCCAGAACAACTGTGCAAAGTTTCAAAAGTATCGGGTTAAAGGTGTTGGAGTTTCAGATTACACAAACTTTGTACCCCAAAGCGTGACGGACGGAGTCGAGCGGCTCCTAGACCTGCGGTCACCGTTGGTGACGCAGGTAAAAATGCTGGGGTGTCACATTGGTTTTCAACAAATTCAGAATGTCAATTTTTTTTTCAAAACTATAATACAACAGAGAAAAATAGATGATGGCATTCCACAGTGGAAGGCGTATAGAGGATGGTGTGCCGTAATCAGTCAGGGGACAGACTGGTACAAGTCTGCAGAGTTTTAGACTTGTTTCAGTCTTATAATTTTCTTAGTTTTGTATGCATAGACCTGTTGAAGTCTAAAATTTTTAGACCTGATAAAGTCTAATGTTTATTTCCTGTTGCACAGGTTTTCCAAATTTTATGGATAATTAAACTTGCACAAGTCTAAAATTTGCTAAATTGACCATTTTAATGAGCCAAGCGTCAGTATTTAGAGGTGGGGCGTCCAGACCTAATTGGAATTACATGGAAGTTTAATTTTCTATTTTTATCAGAAAATTATTGGTTACTGGGGCAAAATTAGGACAGCAGGTGTACAGTCAATTTAAGATTGTTATTAAAGATAACAAAATTATCAGTATCAACCAACTGCTTTTGCAGATTGGTATAGCTTTTTGTTTTAAATTACAAGGCACTAGTCATGATTCTTTTTCAATGATATACAATATGAAGGATAATTGCAAATAACCATTAAGAACAAAAAAACACAAAAATGGTTAATTCTCTTAGACTTGTACAAGTCTGATCAATTTTAGACTTGTTCAAGCCAAAATTGCTCAACAATACCTATAATTCCAGACTTAAAAAGGTCTAAAATAATAAGACTTACTCGAGTCTGTCCCCTGACTGGTAATGATATTTGATTAGCTATAGTCTGTAAGACTCATATGCAGAGTTCTGGGAAAGCGTTGGTTTTGTCAGTTTAGCTGACAAAAATATGCCAGGACCGATACAAATGCCAATATGTTGACCAGGTGGTCTGACATCAAATTCCATTTAATGACTGGTTTCCTTCCAACATGTTTAATGTTCTGTAATTTTCCATGCCCTCGATCATTTGTTTGAACACTAAAAATTGCAGCAAAGCCAATAATTATTTGCAACAAATGTCAAAATTTAAAAAATGCAGAAGTGGTAGTAAGCGGGATAATGTTGACATTTGAAACAAAATGAATATTTCCCCTTGGCTGGTTGTCAAATGTGCTCGGCCGTGATTTCCAGTTTGATGTTTCGTTATAAATTTTTTTATTCATTTTGTCTGACAAATGTTTGTCTGGATCGACAAAACTTTCTAACTTGATGGTCCAAATATCACACAAGATCAAAATCTTTTCAAGAACTCTGCATATGATGCCCATCAAGACGAATGTTTGAGCATGCTAAAATGGCCAATTCTATACATATTTTCCGTAAGAATGTATCAAATTCAAAATCCATACTACATGCTCAACTATCTGCAAAATAAAAACATTAAACTTAAGTGTCCAGACATAGATGTACCGCACATGTGAATGGACTGGCATACAGACAAAAAAACATCTGACTTCGAAAATCAAGACTCCAGCTGTCAAATTACTGGATCTTTTATACATAAATGTAATGTACCCCATATGGTCTCCCTCCTCAGTAATGGCTACATAGTAACTATGAGAAGGTGATGGAATATACAGGGTCCAGTCCTGTACAGAGTATTCCAGGACTGGGTTGATATCCAATGTTGTGGAAAAGGAATACACCTCATGTCCTTGACAGACATTCAGCTCCAACTCGCCACAAAGACAGAGCCAAGCAATGTAGATAAAATATCAAACATGCAAAGATATCAACATTGGTTCACATGAATACAAACTTTCATTATTTTAGTAACTAAGAATTAATCATTAACATGTTTCTTGCAATGCCTTTTTGTTCCAAAAAATACTGAAAAAAAATGGATTTCTGAAAAATAAAATACAACATTATACCAGAAATTCATCTACCTGTACGTGTGAAGACATTTATTGTAGTCTGCTAAAAAAATAAGTTATAAAAATTTATATAAATTAAAACTTCATAATGGAAAATGAATACAAACATTTGCACTTAGACAAGGAAAACCACAATATGCGATTAAGGTGAATTAATGTACCCAACTCCATAGTGTTGGGATATGAAAAATATTTTGCCGAAACAATCATGACTAGTTTTGCCATTAAGTTCTTTGTACCAAATTGTAATAGGAGTTCCATTAAAACATACTGTTTCTAAGGTTGGTTTTGGTATGAATACCAAAATTGTTTCAACTGGTGGCTATACCATATTCAAAGTAAATTCCCTGGGGGCATGCAGGGCTTTCATTTGAAGTCGGTTGCTGCCGAAATTCGACGTCTATTGGTGACTCAGTCGCCAGCTACTTTTTCCAATAAACAAAAAAAATATAACAACAGCAATTTTCACTTTATTTTCTTTCCAGGAATAAATTTGACCTCAGTTTGTTCCTTCGATATCTACTGCCGTTGTTTTATAAAAGCAAGCCAAACATATGGAAGAGTAGCCGTTTTTCATTGAATAGCGAACTTCTGGTAACTGGTGTGTTCTATGCGTACGAGAACATCAACAGATTTCGGAAACCAGTCCTTGATTGCAAGTGGCGGAAAGTACATGTCAAAAGCTGTCCGTAAAACTTGCTACCAGGCCACAGGGATTTGTTTGCATAGTTATACTATCATTGTATGATCTACTGAGAAATGAAAACAAGGGATTTTTCAGTCGACCATACATTGATAATATTATTACAGAAACAAATAACTGTGACAAGACAATCTATGGTCACATGGCTTATCCCGATCTGTTTAAGAAATAAAGAAACAATTTTTTTGCACTTTGCAGTAGAGGATAATATTTCATCAATTGACACTCTTTTGACCAGAGAGAAGAAAAGTCAATGTTTCGCATATTCCTGTGTTGTCATTTAACAATCAAGCATATAACAGTTGCAGAAAAATGTTTTTTGTTGAGTCATGTCCCAATGGCAGTAAGACTGGATGTACAGTTGGAATACAGTTTGCTGTTTTGGACAGTTGATTTGCCGTTTAACTTACAATTTCACACTGTTAAAATGGGAGTTTTAGGAATTGAAAATATGTATCAGGAAACTCCCTGAATGCAGGATTTTGCACTGTTAACCCTTTGGTTTCTGGGGCCTAGGCCGCCCTCAGACCCTGGCATAAAATTTTTTCACCTCCCTTTGCTCGGTGTTCTCCACCTACTTTTCTTGGAGAGCCTCCTACTTTTAACAGTGTTGAAAGTCCTGGCCATGTATTCTTTAAAGAAACAACTGAACCCCTATCATGAACAAAGCTGCTGTGTAAATGTTTGGAAATTGAAGGAGAAAAAAAAATATCAAACCACTGACCAGTAATGCAGTATGAAGAGACAGCTTTAAAGTATGATATAATAGGTACGATAATTGTTAACTTCCTCTTTTGACTGGATTAACAACTAAAATTATGGATTTTCTGGTTTTAAACTTAAAGACATGTTTATTTTTTCCATTTATCATTAGTGATTATCAATAGAATAAGCATGTACCCCATATGGTCTCCCTCCTCAGTAACTGCTACATAGTAACTATGAGAAGGTGATGGAATATACAGGGTCCAGTCCTGTACAGAGTATTCCAGGACTGGGTTGATATCCAATGTTGTGGAAAAGGAATACACCTCATGTCCTTTACAAGACATTCAGCTCCAACTCGCCACAAAGACAGAGCCAGACATGATTTAACAAATGTCAAACAAGACTGGTTGTCAACATTAGTATTCCTGACTGTAAATTTAAACAAATCCAAAATTTAATTTACCAGAATCAAATTTGATGAAATCTTTGATCTTTCCAGTTTGTATATCAACCATCACTGTGTCATTGACTTTAATAAGTGGATCTGGGTAACGAATGGTACGGCCATCATGTGTTGTAACATAGGGTACTCCCTTCAATGCCACTCCTACCTTTCGCACACGACAAAGTTTGTACTGAAAAATTAAACATAATTTATTGGATGACTGTTTAAATAAGTATCTATAATATTACAGTCAGCACTTTCATGAGATAATAAATTGAAGAAAGTTTCCCGTGTGTTTTTTTTTCACCAAATAATAAGGTGATAACATTTCTACATCTTGTACGATATATACAACACTGCATTTAAGGATCTTCTGTTGATTCAAATCATTATATCCTTTGATTAATATTTTTCACAAGAGATCAAATAATGATTTACAAGATAAATTTTAAGTGCCACTGTAGTCATTTGTTGCAATATTTTTGTAGTTAAGTTGGTCAACATGATATTAGGATTTTACAGCTTCATGTGGATAGTTTATGTGGTTTATAACTAAGACATTTCTACAATGACACAGTTATGTAACAGAAAATCATATACCTTTGCCTCCTCAGACTTGATACGATGAACAGCAAATCTACCTTTGACATCATACAGCAGTCGGAAGTTTTCAGATGTTTTATCAATAGTGATGACATCTGAAAGAAAGTATGTTCACAATTTGAAGAACCAATTCATTTTTCATCAGCTTGTGTTTACATGAGAGCAATGAAATGTGTTTATTTTATATGTAGGTGTTATACAATATTACACAGATCACCAATAAATTTCTTGCTCAATACTTCATACTGTCATACATGTTTCAATTTTGTAATATATCATGAATTCTAGATCAGTCTCAAAATGTCATGCAATACGACAGTACTACAATGTTTCAAATCTGATTTCATGGTAATAAGGTTAAATCACTGTCTCTGCCTTTGGTAATGCTTCATCAGACACAACAGTCAGTAAGCGACCGTAGGCAGGATATTATCTTGGCCTCCTGATGACTAAACAAGACATGAAAATATTCTAGTTCAGCTTCGATAGGGCCTTTTAGTACACAACAAAAATTACAATGATTAAATTGCTCACCTGGCTTTCAGTTGCCACAATCAAGCTAATACTGTAAGTTATACAGTTGAATTTCAATCCCTTAAACTTTTGTAGTCTGAACACCACCAATCTGGTTTTTAAGTCCCAATATCAATATCTATTTGGAAACCAAATTTCATTGAAATCAGACAATGTTGAATTTTACATGTTTTATGGCGGCCATTTTGATAATGGCAGTCAACGAACAATTTTCAACACCGGGTTTGAAGTCGCAACATCAATATCCACTTGGATACCAATTTCATTGAAACCTGACAATGTTGAATTTTCCCACCTTTTTTGGCAGCCATTCTGAAAATGGCTGTAAGGGAACAAATTCTAACATCAGTTTTGAAGTTGAGACATCAACAATTTGGAATCCAAGTTTCACTGAAATCGGACAATGTTGAATTTTCCTGCCTTTTTGGCAGCCATTTTGAAAATGGCAGTCAAATGAACAATTTTCAAATACGGTTTTGAAGTCGCAACATCAATATTTATTTTGAAACCAACTTTCAATGAAATCGGACAATGTTGAATTTTCCTGTCTTTTTGAAAATGGCGGTAAACGAACACTTCCACACCGGTTTTGAAGTCACATATTGGAAACCAACTTTCATTGAAATCGGAAAATGTTGAATTTTCCTGCCTTTTTTTTCGGCCATTTTTAAAGTGGTGGTCACCGAACAACTTTTAACGTGGGTTTTGAATTTGCAACATCAATTCCTATTTGGGCACCAAATTTCATTGAAATCTGACAATGTTGAATTTTCCCGCCTTTTTTGGCGGCCATTTTGAAAATTTTTCAAGTTCTTTTGTCTTCAGTTTGATGTACTCTTTTTAGCTCAACTCAAAAAGTGAGAGGGGATTATGTGATACCCCTAGCGTTCGTATCTGTGTCCGGGTCAGCGTCCGGTTAGGAAGAATGGTTAAAGTCCATTCCTACTTGCTGACATATACAACATCAATCATATTGGTATGTATGATGCATTTTGGGATGACAACTGCAATGCATGATGTTTATTTCGCTGAACTTGATTACTCTTTATTTAGGGGCCAACTTTGACCTGCCGTTGGGTGTTGGGTTTCCTCACTGTTCATTGAAGATCTTATGATGGCTTTGAGTTGTTATTACTCCCCTTTGTCTCTTTGACACATTCCCCGTTTCCCTTCTTTTTCCTATTAAGATGCTGTCTCTGACCTTTTTTACGCATGAGCGACTTGGTTAGGTAGAATGGTTAAAATCCATTCCCACCTACTGACATGTCCAACATCAACCATATTGGTGTGTATGATGCAATTTCGGATGACAACTGCAATGCATGCTTCGGATGCTGTCTGTGACCTACATTTTACACATGAGCGACTTAATTAGGTAGAATGGTTAAAGTCTTTTCTAGCTTACTGACATGTCCCACATCAACCATATTGGTATGCATGATACATTTTGGGATGACAACTGCAGAGCATACTTCAGATGCTGTCTGCGACCTACATTTTACGCATTAGCGACTTAATTAGGTAGAATGGTTAAAGTCTTTTCTAGCTTACTGACATGTCCCACATCAACCATATTGGTATGCATGATACATTTTTGGACGAAAGATGCAATGAATGCTTGGCATACTGTCTGTGACCTACATTTTATGCATGAGCGACTTGGTTAGATAGAATGGTTCAAGTCTATTTCCGTTTACCGACGTGTGACATGTGACAATGCTGCGCAACAAGGTGAGCTTAGCAGGCTGTGGCTGCTTTCTATGTTTTTTTAAACTACATAAGCCTATGTCAGTGTATATCATTTCTATATAAAATAACCAATACACTATTTTTCTGTGATTTTTATTTTTATTTCTGATACTTTTTTTGGATATTCAGTCAAATATTTTGGACAAGTTATAAATTCATTGGCACAAGTAAATTTACTTGTCCGATGGGACGAGTTTGAAAAAAAGTTATTGTAGAGGCCTGACCTTGGTCAAAACTTTCAATTTGTTATACTTTCATACATTTTGGCTGCCAAAGAATTTTATATATAGCGACACATGACTGGTGTTATTTTTTTGTCTCAATTTGAAACAATCTTAAATTGAAAATCGAGAATATCGATTAATTTTCATCTATGCAGTCTGTGATGTTAGCCAATAGCCCTATTCCCGGGACTAATGAAATTGAATTTGCACTAATGGACCTTACTAGCCTATGTCTTTAAGACAGACTGTCCTAGTTCCTTTTCAATTTTGTGATAAATTCCTAAACCTTCAATACCTGAATTTAACAGACATAAAATATTTAGAAGATTAAAGTCAACTAGAGGTACACGTACTGTGGCCTGGAGGGCCACAAAATGATACTCCCACTCCCCATTGGAGTAGAAGATCCAATTATAATTTGTCACAAAAATAGTTATAATTGCACAATTCCATTATGTACTAAAAATTTTGCGAGATTTGTATAAAAAGATATAGAAAAAATTAAGTAAGTCGGTAAACAGGAAGTCTGCCAACCCTGAAATAGCCATTTAAGGTAAAGGAAATCATTCTAAACTTGATACAAAATTTCAAGTTGCAGTGATGAGTAGTTACCGAGATAAAAGTTAAGAAAAGTTTCTAAGATGGACATTAACTAAATCCGTAAACAGGAAGTAGATATCGGGCAATCCAGAAATCGCTACTCGCAGTATGGGACATCATTCTCAACTTGCATACAAAATTTCAAGTTGCAGAGTGATAAGTAGTTACTGAGAAAACTGTTACGAAAAGTTCTTACGATTGACAAAATATTTCAAAAATTAACTAAGTCGGTAAACAGGAAGAAGATGTCCAGCAATCTTGAAATCACTACTTGTGGTATGGGACATCATGTCAAACTTGCATTCAAAATTTCAAGTTGCAGTGATGAGTAGTTAATGAGAAAACTGTTACAAAAAGTTCTTAGATTGACAAAAGATCTCAAAAATTAACTAAGTCGGTAAACAGGAAGTAGATGTCCAGCAATCCTGAAATCACTAGTTGCTGTCTGGGACATTATGTCAAACTTGCATACAAAATTTCAAGCTGCTGTGATGAGTACTTACTGAGCAAACTGTTACAAAAAAATTGTTTGCTATGACAGACAGACAGACGGACAGACAGACAGACAGATGGACAGAGTGATTCCTATATACCCCCTGAACTTCGTTCGTGGGGGGTATAAAAACACTGTCCCAGTCTTTGGTAATGCTAAATCAGACATTAGGTCAGACAGCGACCGTAGACAGGTAATTTTGTTGGCCTCATTTTGACTAAACAAGACATCAGTCTTACTCAGCTTCGACAGGGCCTATACTATACAACTTGTATCATAAATTATTTCTTCATTCTGCAGGAAGAAAATGACAATAATTTGTTTAAATTTAAGTACCCACACTACCTTTTTCCAAACCGACTCACAAGTCATGTTATTACCATGATTACTCTGCAAGACATTTTTTTTTTTTTAAGTCTAGTATAAATATCATGCATTAGTCAATATTTACCCATAAATCCAGCTGGATAATTCATGTCAGTCCTGACTTTCCCATCAACTTTGATAAGTCTCTGGTGTGTTATCTTCTTTACCTCATCATAAGTTAGGGCATACTTTAGCCTGTTTCTAAGGAAAACAATCATGGGCAATGATTCCCTTAGCTTATGTGGTCCTGTACTCGGCCGTGGAGCCTGCAAGTATCAGACAGTTTTTTTTTTTCACAAATACTCAACCCCTTGTATACGCAACTTTCTCTTTATAGGTGTATTAAAAACTTATCAAGGTTAAAAATTCCCTTAATGTAAACTTAAACATCAAAGTAAAGTATATCATTGCATCAAAATAACAATGCATTTATTGATGCCAGGAATATATAAATTTAAAAATAATTTCAAAAATTGTCAATTTATTTTTAATCTCTTGATCTTAATACACATTTCTATCATTTAGTTGTATTTATACTTACAAAAACTCCACTTAATTTGTCGAGCATCCATGATTTTGGAGCAGTCAGACGCTTCAGATGCTTCCTACGTCCTCGATAACCCTGCAAATAACAAAAGAAATGATTCAACTCAAAACAATAAAAAAATTTGCTGCCATGTACTTGAATAACTTTTTACTATTTTTTGCTTCTCATTCTACTCCCAAGATCCAAAAGACTAAAGTAAATTTTAGGTAATTGTACAAGTATATTTTCTATATATTCCACAGCCTTTAGGGATTACCCTGGCTTTTGATGAATGCTCATTATCATCAAAGGTTATGGGCCATTAGGGATGGAGTATGGGCCAGCAAGACAATTTTAAGCAATTTAACAACCCTTGGGAGCAACATAAGGTTGCACCTGTTGTCATGCTAAATGTGTACTAGGTATACCCCCACTCGTATTATTTTACACATAAAATAGGAAACTAGAGGCTCCCAGGAGACTGTATCGCTCACCTGGTTTTCAGTTGCCACAATCAAGGTTACAATGCAACTTATACAGTTGATCTTCAGTTTCGCAAACTTTCGTAGGTCGAACACCTCCAATATCTTGAACTGTTTTTAAAGTCTGATCATGTTTTATTATATTTCTTTGTTGGGATTTTTTCATAAAAAAACGGTCTTGCTAAGGACCACTTTTGACACCAGTTTTGAAGTCAGGACGTCAAAATGTAAATGGCAGTCAACAAACAATTTTCAACATCAGTTTTGAAGTCGCAACATCAATATCTATTTGGAAATCAAATTTCATTGAAATCGGACAATGTTGAATTTTCCCGCCTTTTTTGGCGGCCATTTTGAAAATGGCAGCCAAGGAACAATTTTCAACACCAGTTTTGAACTCGCAACATCAAGATCTATTTGGAAACCAAATTTCATTGAAATCGGACAATATTGAATTTTCCCGCCTTTTTTGGCGGCCATTTTGAAAATGGCGGTCAACGAACAATTTTCAACACCGGTTTTGAACTCGCAACATCAATATCTATTTGGAAACCAAGTTTCATTGAAATCGGACAATGTTGAATTTTCCCGCCGTTTTTAGCGGCCATTTTGAAAATGGCGGTCAAGGAACAATTTTCAACATCAGTTTTGAAGTCGACACAGCATGGCAAACATTTCATCAATTTACACATTACCTTCATAATCTATAGTTTTGGAAATAATAGATGAAAAATACGAAAATTTTAAAAATTCGGTGAAAAAGGGCAATAACTCCTACAAGGGTTTATGGATTTTCTTCAAAATTTCAGGGTAGGTATATCTTGATATGCTGAACATTTTTGATATTTACATTTAACTTCTATCTGTTACACTTTTTGAAATAAAAAATAAACAAGTGATGACCCTAAAGGATGTCTCGCCTGTCCCTGCTGGACTCTAAATTGATGTAAAATCTAAGTGAACTAATCAGAAAAGTGAACATGCTCACTAGACTGTGAAATTGAGGTCAAGGACAAAAGTCACCTGCCAGACTGACATGTACTACCCAAGACCAACCTACATACCAAATATTATCAACCTACCACTTCTAGTTATTGAGAAATGGACTTAAGCAGAAAAACTTAACGTGGCCACTAGACCGCGAAATTGAGGTCAAGGTCACATGACAAATGTCAGACTGGCATATAACCAAATAAATCTTGCTATAGGACAAATATTGTGAGTCTAGAGGCTACAGTTGCTGAGAAATAGACTTGAATGTAAAAATTTAACAAAGTCACTCAACCATGAAATTGAGGTCAAAGAAACATGACAGGTGTCAGACTGGCGTGTACCCATATAGATCTCCCTACAAACAAAATATGACGGGTCTAGGTGTAACAGTTACTGAGAAAAGGACTTGAATGTGAAACTATGTCACAGATTTTTAAGTTCACTGAACCATGCAATTGAGGTCAAGGCAACACGACAGGTGTCAGACTGCCTAGGTATTATAGTTCCTGAGAAAAGGACTTGAATGTGAAACTATGTCGTAATGTTTATGTGCTTATTGAACCATGAAAACAAGGTCAAGGTCATCCAAAATATATGCTGCTGGAAAAGTCATCACTTGGTGGTGCTGTGGACCAAAGATGATGTTTGTATGTATTACCCTTGAAAAGTTATGAAGGTTTTAGAAAAAAGTTTACGCCGCCGCCGCCGTCGCCAGATTGCTATACCTATGTCTCGCTTTCAGCGACTTTCGTCGCAGGCGAGACAAAAATGCAAAAATTTTGAAAATTTAACGGAAAAAGGGCTATAACTCCGAGATGGGTTTTAGGATTTTCTTCAAAATTGCACAGCAGGTAGATCTTGTCATGCTGATCATTTTTACCCCATGTCAGATTTTTGATATCTGTAACGGTTTTCGAGTTATTAGCCAAAAACTGCAATTTACCCCTATGTTCTATTTTTAGTAACAGCAGCCATGTTGTTTGGTCTATGAACATAAAAATCACAAACTTGAAAGTGCATACCCTGGTGATGATTCAGGCCAAGTTTGGTTAGTATTGGCCCAGTAGTTTCAGAGGAGAAGATTTTTGAATAAAAGTTAACGGACGGACGACGGACGCCGAGTGATGGCAAAAGCTCACATGGCCTTTGGCCAGGTGAGCTAAAAATGGCCAAGTCCTGCAAAACAGGTAGTTGATATAATACAGGGTTCCCACCCTTTTTTTGTTCCAAAATTCCATGACTTTTCCATGACTTTTCAAGGACATTTTGACCATTTTCCATGACCTGTTTCTACCATTTATTGTAGCAATTATTGTGTAAAATGATGTTTTAATGGTTTTTTTTGTTGTTATCTTGAATATTCTTGAGAGTAAAATTACGACTTTCCTATGCATATGTTGCCACATAACTTTAGTTTAGAATATGCCACCTAGCCTAGCTTTTACCATGTTTACTTATTTACTCTTTTAAAAGAGAAATAATTTACAAAGTTTCACTTTTTCATATTAAGTCTGTATTTTTTATTAACCATATATATTATTCACATGAAATTTCTTCCTAAATGGGAGCACCATCAAGTACATTCTCTCTAGAAGGTGAAGGGACCAGTAGATGAACGACATGCCAGACTGGCATCGTAGAGATATACGACAGTAAATTTTTTATATACATTTTTGATGAAATTCCATGACTTTTCCATGACTTAGACATCATTTTAACCATTCCATGACTTTTCAAGGCCTGGAATTGAAATTTTCAAATTCCATGACTTTTCCAGGATTCCAGGAAGAGTGGGAACCCTGATAATAAGTTGACCAAAACCTCTTACAACACATTCCTCTTGGTATAAAGTCAAATATCAAATTTGAAATAAATCGGCCCAGCAGTAGCTGAGAAAAGTGCGACAAAAATTTTCATTATTTTCAATAAAGCGAAAAGTGGCCAAGTCCCGCCAAACCGGTAGTTGATATCATAGGGCGACAAAAACACTTACGATACATCCCCCTATATATAATATAAAATCAAATACAGGTACAAAATTTGAAACAAATCGGCCCAGCAGTAGCTGAGAAAAGTGCGACTTAGGACGAACAAGAATTCTAATATACCACCTGATCGAGAGTGGAGGTATAATATTTGTGTGACTTGTCAAAGAAAATGGTAATCTGATCCTGGTAACCAGCACATACACTACAACAATCAAGTCCCTTTCAGCGAAGCCGGTTGGAGGACTAATAAGGTGTCTGTGATACTGACAAGCCCAACTGGTTTTAAAGGGCCATTTCAAATGTTAGAACGACTATAGCAATGGCACAACCTGAGGTAATCCCACAGCCTTATTTACATTTTATTTTTTGCAAAACACATATTTTATTTTAGTCATCACACTTTACTGGTAGCACATGGTATTTAATGCATATTCATATCAGCCAACTATGCTTATTTGCGTTGGTACCAGCACATGTACGAGAGGATCCAATTAAACATTCTCAGAATCAGGGATCACATTGGCTTCTGATGATGATAGGCCAAATGGGCCATTAGGCCAGGGGTATGGGACCTCCTAGGTCCCCCTTGGGGTCTAGGGGGCAATGCCAAAGTAGGGGGACCAGGGTGGCGAATCCCCTGGCCCAAAAATGATTTTCAGCAATTCAAACACTTTATTTATATCAAAACTGTAAAAAATAGGGATTACAACAAGTACTCGAATATGGCTCGGAAGGTACGAATATCGAGCAACAAATTGGTACTCGAATACTCGGCATTTAAACTGCCATACTCTTTGTTAATACGACTGCCTCCGTATTTCAGAGCATTTGGCTTTAAAACATAAAAAAAACTTGCTACTGTCACATAGATACAATTTATTTACTAACATATTGAACATCTAAAGAAACGTGGACAGTAAGTCTGTGCTACTTAAAATTCAAAAGCAAATATCTCCCAAATACTTTTTTTAAATCATATTAAATTTCTTACAAGCGATTTCTGTATTAACAAAAAATCTGAAAAAGCGAACATTTCTGAATTTCAATTCTTTTTCTCAATAAAAAAAAATTTACAGTACATAAAAAACCTTTTCACCCAAAATGAAAACAAGAGTGGACCCTAATAGATGTCTCGCCCGTCCCTGCTTGTCGCTAAAACAGTCATGCACTACTCAAGAGCAACCTACAAGCCAAATATTATTACCATTCCACTTACAGTAATTAAGAAACTATTCTAATCAGAAACACTCAACTTTGTTCACTAGACCATGAAATTGAGGTCAAGGTCAAAAGCCATATGGCAGAC
>MJUU01050879.1:86510-110557 GCA_002080025.1 Modiolus philippinarum | reverse complement strand
AGCCAATCATATAAGCTATCCGGTAATTGAGGTTTTGGTCGGTAAACCAGGATTACCTACCGAGAAACCTGGTTTTCCTACTTTTGGTTAATTTCGCGCTGTAAAAGCTACTTTACCGACCGGTAAAATAGGTTTAGCAATAAAAACTCATAGGAAGCGGAGGTTAACATGCATTTAATTTTGGAAACTTCCATTACCTAACGGAATAAACTTCAGGTAATATTTGTTCCAAAAGGAAGAAATATTATGCTTTTGTTTATAATATTTGTTCCATTAGAAATTTTGTCAGGTGGAACAAATATATGTTTACGAAAATAAATAATTTGTTTTAACAAATGGACATGAAACTAATTTTTTTGTCAAAATCGCCAAAGCAACAACCCCACCCCCACCCCCCGGAAAATTAAACGGTCGTCCCCTTAGATAGCATTTTATTTACAGTAAAGAATCAATCAGTCAATATATTTTCATAAGATAAACGTAAAACGATTCGTCGCAGGCCGTTCTCGTAATTCTCGTTCGTCATCTGCACAGTTTTAAAAATTTTCTAGCAGTTCATTTGACGTGAGACCAAACGTCTTAGCGATTCATAGTTGTGATTGGTTCCCTTTAACTGCCTTAGCGATTTAATTGGTTAATTTATTAATGTTACTTTGCGATCATGATTCTACCATTATGTGTTGTAAATCCAAGCCCTATAATCCAGTATTCTAACTGTAAACTGGAGGTCGTACTCAAGGTATGAATGTTGGTGTTGTTTATACTTCAGAGGTAATTTTACCTTCATATGTGCAATTCAATGATCAGGTTGATTGAAGTTTCTTTAGACATAAAGAGTCAAGTTGGGGAGTTTTCATCTTTGCTTAAGGTAGTTCGATCCTAATAAAAATATCTGACAGATTTTTTTATAATTTTGCTTTTATATGAAATAAATATCAGATAGATTTTTTTTGTATTTTTTTTTATATTTCAGAGATATACACTTTAGCTATATGTTGAGCTGAAAAAAATCTATGTCACCGTTTGATTAAGAGAAATATTTTATATCGTTAAAGAAATAAACAATATTTACGGGAAAGGGGAGGTAATTCGCGGGAAAGTGTATGTCAATCCATTATGACGCCACAATGAAAAGGCCAATAAAGGAATATTCCGGCTTGAAAATCAAGTCAATTCCACATCCCACTCGTGTTTCGCAAATGCGCCTATCGAATGCGCCGTGTATTAGTGTCGATCTACCTTAAAACTTGATTTTCCATTTGTAGTAGTTTATATTTCATTGAACTGTGCTTCATACTCAGCAATATGAAGTTATATGCAGTTAGAGTTAGAAGTACATTCCATCCTATAAGGTGATACTACGACAAAAAAGGTGCAGTAAATTTTTAAAAATAAATTGAAGTTAGTATTAAGTACGGAAGCGTATAGTGGACTCGCCTTGTCTTATAAGAACACCTTATAACGCACTAGTTTTCTTGAATGAAATAACATTATCTCCTTATAAGGTAATAAATCATGTTAAATAAAACAACCTTGTCTTCTTATAAGGCAACAAATCGTGTTATTTATGACAAGTTTTTGCTTTATAAAGACATTTCTCGTATTAATTCAAACCGTTTTATGTTAAATTAAAATAACATTGTATTAAATTACTGCATGAAAACAATTAGAAGAGTTTAGGATATATTAAGTTTAAACATCATGTGATATACACGGCAACAACATTTTTTATTTAACGTCTTGTCTTGCTTTGCAAAGCAATAAACGTTCTTAATTTACTCGTTTTATTCAGGTGATAGTACAAAAAATTACGAATATTTTGTCTAATAAGACAATTAAATGTCTTTTTTAAAACAAAGTGTAGCCTTAACATGTTACTCAATGGCTTCGTAGCCCTTTATTAGCGAATGATAATAGTGATCATGGTGTCCGTTCGTCCGTCCGTGCATTATTTCGTCAGCCCTAGTGGTACACACTTTGTGGTGACAACTCCTCCTAGAGCACTTGTTGAAATTCAATGAAACTTTCACAGATTGTTCAGTGTAAGTTGCCATTGTGCACCAGCTATTTAGAATTTTTTTTCTTTTTCTTTTTTTTTTTGGTTGATTTTTTTTTTACTGTCCATCGTTGGGGTATATACTTTGTGGCGACAACTCCTCCTAGACCATTTGGTGAAATTCAATGAAACTTTCACAGAATGTTCAGTGCATATTGCCTTGTGTACAAGCTATGACAATATCTATTTTTTTACTTGATTATTTGTTGTTGATTTTTACTGCCGCAATAGGGGTACGCACTTTGTGGCGACAACTCTTCCTAGACCATCTAGTGAAATTCTATGAAACTTTCACAGAATGTTCAGTTTATTTTGCCATTGTCACCAGCTATTTAAAAATTTGATTTGACTTGATTTTTTATTTTGGTTGATTTTGTTTTACTTTTTGAATCAAATGGGGGAGCGGGGGTATGTATTGTTCACAGTTTTTCTATTTTATCTATCTATCTGCTCCAGTTTTTTTTGTAAGCTCACTTCCCGTTTCAATTTCATTCAAAGTTTGACCGTAAATATTATGGGCATGTTCCATTGAATTTTACATTAAATCGATACTAAGAGGTAATTTTGTCCTGTTTTTACAATCATGAGTTTATATATACAAGGTTTCGGCTATGCAATGAGCAGTAACAATCTTCCCTTCAAAATTTAGAACAGAAATAAAATGACTTCATGCACATCTTCAGGTTGTTGTATACTACAACTGTGTAACATTTCGACAAAATCTAACGAGTCGTTGAGACAAGGTACATGGACGGAGAGACAGATGGACAGGGAGATTCATATACATCCCCGGACTTTATTTCCGGGGGTATTTTAATATGAATCAATGCTGTACATCTGTGACTGTGTATGTTTAATAATGAAATTCAAGGGAGTTTCTTTTTTTCTGTTATACTTTGTACAGACAATATTTGCGAATAATATTTTTCTAGTTTTTTGAGTTGATCAATTAAACAAGGTTACTATCTACATTATTCAGGGCTAACAAAACTGTGCGATTAGGGCGATTCACTCCCTATCCTTTCATATTTTTCTATTTAAGTTTTGATTTGTAAAAGTTACTGTACATCATTGCATTTCTATTTCTGTCCATTTCCAGTTATAGGAACTTAATAAGATTTTTTTTTAAGATTGTCCCTGCTCATTGCAGAGCCGAAACCTCATGATTGTAAAAACAAGTCAAACTTACCTCTTAGTATCTATTCATTTTTAAATTCAATGGAAAATACCCATAACATTTACAGTCCAACTTTGAAATTGAAACGGGAAGTGAGCTAACAAAAAAGACTGGAGTAAATAAATAAATAAAATAGAAATACTCTGAACAATACATACCCCCAGTCCCCATTTGATTCAAAAAGTAAAACAAAATCAACCAAAATTAAAAAATCAAGTCAAATCAAATTTTTAAATAGCTGGTGACAATGGCAATATAAACTGAACATTCTGTGGAAGTTTCATAGAATTTCACTAGATGGTCTAGGGAGAGTTGTCGCCACAAAGTGTGTACCCCTATGGCGGCAGTAAAAAATCAACAATAAAAAAATCAAGTGAAAAATAGATAGCTTGTGCACAATGGCAATATGCGCTAAACATTCTGTGAAAGTTTCATTGAATTTCACCAAGTGTTCTAGGAGGAGTTGTAGCCACAAAGTATATACTCCAACGGTGGACAGTAAAAAAATCCGAACCAAAAAAAAAAAATAATAATAATAATTTTCTAAATAGCTGGTGCACAATGAAAACTTACACTGAATATTCTGTGAAAGTTTCATTGAATTTCACCAAGTGCTTTAGGAGGAGTTGTCACCACAAAGTGTGTAACGCTATAGCGGACGGAATAACGAACGGACGGACCGGAACGGACACCATGACCACTAAATATTATTCGCTAATAAAGGGCTACGAAGCCATTGAGTAATGGATGATGTTAAGGCTACACTTTGTTTGAAATAAGACATTTAATTGTCTTCTTAGACAAAATATTCGTAATTTTTTGTCTTATCACCTAAATAAAACCAGTTACCTAAGAACGCTTATTGTTTTACAAAGCAAGACAAGACTTTAAATAAAAAATGTTGTTGCCTTGTATATCACAACATGTTTTAACTTAAAACATCCTAAAGTCTTCTATTTGTTTTCATGCAGTAAGCCAATACAATGTTATTTTAATTTAACGTAAAACGTTTTGAATTAATACAAGAAATGTCTTTATAAAGCAGAAACTTGTCATAAATAACACGATTTGTTGCCTTATAAGAAGACAAGGTTGTTTATTTAACACGATTTATCACCTTACAAGGAGATAAGGTTACTTTATTTAAGAAAATTAGTGCGTTATAAGGTGTTCTTATAAGACAAGGCGAGTCCACTATACGCTTCCGTAATTAAGTGATCTAAAATTTACTAATAACGATTATTGAAATTCTATGGATACTGTTTTAACAAATCTTTTGTAGATATAATCTACATAGTTAATGCGTAACTGTTTGTAATCCTTATATAGACTAAAATCCGTTACTGATCATTAACTATTTATAACAAAAGTGAGCTTTGTTGTCAGTTTCAGTATATATTAACGTTGATTACGTCATCTTCGTGTTTATTTTAGATTCCTACTTCTCAATATAACAATACAAAGTATAGAAATATTTTGATCCTCGCAGACTAACATATAAAAAAAACATTTACTTTTATTTACAATAGAAGTATAAAATTGGGTCAAAGACTCAAATGGCAGGGTAGCGTTTGTAAAAATATCAGGTGCACATTTGGAAATGTAAATGAAAATTACAAAATATCAAAGTCTGTAAAAATAGAAAAACATTTTTCGAAACAATTCCATGAAGACAGGTGAACATATTCAATATAAAACATTCTGTAAGTTTCAAAATTCTGGAATAAACCTTGTAACAGGGTTTGTTTCCATTGCTTTATTCACTTTTTGGGTCAATTAAGGCTTGCTATATGGTGTGAGTTCCTCACTACATGTTTAAGACCGTACGATGACCCTAGATGCTTTATTTTGGGTCGTTTTAACGTGGAGATGGGATGTTTTCTCCTTTACAATTACTCCATTTCCTGTCTTTTTCATATTGTAGTTTATTTCACAAAATAATATAAAACCAACGTATTATCCCTGCATGTGAATTTCGCAGTTACTAATTTTCGCGAATTTATATTTCGATTAATGCATTCATATTATGATGAGAAATATTCGCGACAATTTAATTTTCGCGATGTTTTCACGATCACGATGATCGCGAAAATAAATCGCTCGCGTGAATTATTTAGTTCACAATACTGCTCTTTATTGGAAACTTCGATAAAAAAGGCTCAGTTCCAAAGTCTAAAAATAGGAAAAAGATTCTAAAATATTTCCACTAGGTCAGCTGCACATCTACAGATTAAAACATTCTCTGACGTTTAAAAGATTGGGGTCGAAAACTGAAGGTGGAGCTGATTTAACAAAATAGGTACCCTCTGTTGAAAATGTCGATTAAAATGAATAATGGCCGTAAAAATGACTATGTTCTAAAGTCCTGAAAATAGAGAAAAAAAATCCGAAAAATTCCCATGCACATCTTCAGTATAATTATTAGCCATTTTGGGGTATAAGGATTTCCAAATGTTTTGATTTGATCTGCACTGAAGAGACATAAGTTTATGCAGAATCTTAATTAACAGTAACTTCGGTATGTTGTTATTTAAACATTCTGTTAAGCTTCAGAGATGTGGCTTGCAAAATGAAGGAGTTTATTTCACAAAATATGTACCTTCTGCTGAAAATATTGATAAAAAATGACAAAATTTCAAAGTCCAAAAAATAATATAAACAAGTACTATCTTTAAAAAAAAAGATAGTCGACGCAGTGATTTTATAGGCGTGATTTTTTTGTTCTTCAAAACAACAATGTGCAAAACATTGTATGCAGCGATGCAACAATCAGAAGGTACATGTACAAAATGTAATTTTGATTGAATCTGACATATTTTATTGTGACAATTGATTTTATATTACTCCTTTAAAAAACGTTAACAGTACAATGAGGGGAGCCGGAGGGGGTCTGATCCCGGAATCCCGACTTTATTTTTTCGAAATCCCGAACTACAAAGAAACTTAAAGACTGGTAAAATCCCGATTCCCGGTGAATAAATTTCCCGACATCCCGGGCTTAAATCATAAAAATCCCGAAATCCTGAGCTTAAAAACATCTAATCCCGACATCCCGAAAAAAGGACCGGCTTCCCCTCTACAATGCATTTACAGCTCTGATATTTCCTAGCATAAGCTTACAATTAGAGACCCGGCGTGTTCGTCTGTATGTGCGTATGACGACGGACTCCATTCTATCTTCATGACTTTTAAAACACTCAATTTTCATAATGTTATTTCGCATGCGCCCCTTTTCATTAATATTAATTTGGCAGGCAGATATATTTATATCTTGTTTTCTTAAATGGAAATTGCATTCTCTTTCTTAACTCACGCGCATTCGAGATCCTGAATATGACGACTCTCCAAATTCGTTCTGCTTTTTAGCATGTGTGCGCTTGCCCAAATGCACTCCCTTTCTAATATCTCCCCTAAATACATGCTTCAGACGTTTGATTGATAAAATTGGTATTTGGTACATGTATGCATGTTTCAATTGTGAGTTTTTAAGATTACACTGGAAGGCTTCTGTTAAATCGCCAGACGCATTTCCTTTGTTGTACCCCAAAACAGAAGAAATATCGTAGCCTAAATTGCCAATTAGTAATTATTTCTTAGATATAAATGAAACCTAAATTATTTTGAAAGTATGTACATTAGATAATCTTCATTTATTCATTCTTTCACTTTATACAATTGATTCGTATATTGATAGAAAAAAGTTGCTCTTTTTGCAAAAACTGTGTACGATGGACAAATGCTACTTATCTAAGAAAATATTTGTGACAAGACTTTTCACAATATTAATTGACAATGATCACAGACATTTCGGATTTATTCCAGATATAATAAACATTCTTTCAAAGTATGAACTTGGTCAGTATCTAAAGGACTACATTACAGAAGGTAACTTTCCATCTAAAATGCCATGGAAATCCATTATTAAAAGGCAATCGACGAGAAACAAAACTCCGATTGGCAGTACCGATTGAATAATGACGGTTACTTTTCCCGTTTTCGGAATTTGCATACTAAAATACAAGTCGCACCATTCTGGACTCACTCAAAAACTTTTAATGAAGTACGGAGATTATATTTTATTACAAAGTTATGGTCCGAAATTCCAAATTTAACAAATGGTGAATGTTCATTTTGCAGATATGTATGTACATGCATGTTGTAGTTGTCCGTCAACCATGCATCTTCAAAGTTCATGGATGGATATAATTATTGAAAATTATCCTCTCGATTTATACGTAGAACTAAGTCAGAAAGATGAAGAACAACCTTTTCAGACTCTTCTAGGAAAAATTCCCTACTCAATGTCCGAATATGACGACATCCCTAATTTTGTAAAATTGTGTCATGTTCATATCGTACAATGTCTTGCTGAATACAACAGACTGCTGATACACGCAAATCTTCTTAAAACTCCACAGTATATACCTTATACATATATATTAATATGTATATTTATATATATAACATATCCTTTTTGATTGCTAGTAATTCTTTTATGTATATTTATATGCACATTTTTCTTTAATTTTCAATTTTGTACTTGTAAAATGTCCATTTAATCTCTTATAAAGAGGAAATATAGATATGAATGAATGAATGAGTATTCATATTCTTTATTATATATATAGTAGGTTAAATGTGGAAAAATACAACATCATTTATTTTTAGTCGCTTGACCCACATTACCTGACAATCTGTGGGAAACTGATAACATGTTCTTTTATCGATAAATGAAAGTACACTTTATTTATTATGTTATTGTTCCTCGTACATTGCACATTTACAAAATTATTTCCCGACCGTCGAAGAATTCATGCAACTTTTTATTCACCTTACATCGTACGACATCCCCTCCTATCCAATCAGAGTGAAGATATTTGATCATGGGACTCTGTTACCAAAGTTTCAGCATCATAAAGTTCAAAGGTTAAAAAGCGAGCATAGTACCGACTGCGTCGGAAAAATTCCGAAATATTTTCATGAAGTCGCCTGCACATACTGATAATTGTGAAGTTTCAAATATCTGGGTTGAAAACTGTAGGAAGAGTTGATTTCACAAAATAGGTTCCCCATTTTCACCGCCCGCCCGTTATTCACAATATAATCCAAATTTGGTCTGGTTTGGCGTCTCATAAAACCGGTTTAACCCACAATATTTTTAGATATGCCGTGGAACCAGGCCATAAATATGAAACAGTAAATGTGTTCTTCGCTTCGCTTCTCTTAGACCTAATCATTCTGAAGTAAACTTATATTAATTAATGTTAAAAGGACGTGTTATTTTATTGAGCAACTTCTGAGTGATTACAGGACTAAGCACTCCTGAAACATTATTTTAAAATAATTGTCATTTAAATCCAAATGATGGATTGCTTGCAAGGTATTACCTGGCGAACAGCAAGTAGCATGATGCAACCCTGTCTCGTGGTCATGTAACAGGGACTGTAACTATCGTCATGTGACCACCTGAGAACTCACGATTAAAATACAATTTGAAAACGTTTCCCACAAAACATAATGTCTAGGATTATGCATTGAAATATTTATTTGAAACGTCATACTGTAAAACAGAATAAATGCGCAGCGGCAAATTTTCGCGAATCGGAAATTCGACATTAATTCGCGAATGAATGAATTCGCGGATCGTCCGTAGATATATTATAAATTCGCGTTGACCGACTGTAAATCGAAATTGCGCTTCGGACATATAGACATACGGTAGTATGGTCTTTAATATAAGTTAATACAATGAGTACATTTCAGTAAATTTGTTTTTTAAAATCAGTATTACTGTCATTATTCATATAGTTTGTCATGTCGACGCCATCTACAATTTTTTTTTCAAAAAGGATAGTTCTAAAACTGTTACATCGCTACCGGAAGCAACTGATAAAATCCAGGAGTCTGCAAACAAATTTGTAGAAAAGGAAGTACTTAGTACTTTCGAGTGGAAAACGTGGAGAAAACCGAAAACGTGGATCCTATGGGGACTATTCACCACAAACTAGATCGAAAATGGCACGCTATGCGTTAGAAAATGGCAATACAGCTGCTGCTAGACATTTTCAAAACTTTTGGACAATACAATTAATGAAAGTACGATTAGATCAATAAAGACTTCATTTCAGAGGGCTCGAAATTTGGCAAAATCGTTTGACGTTGAAAGCACAAGTGAATTGCCTAAGTCCCCTCGTGGAAAGACTGCGAAAGCTGGAAAGTTTGACAGTGAAATATGTGATTATGTCAGTAATTTGAGAAAAGTTGGAACGGTTGTCAACTCGAAGATTATTATTGCTGGTGCCAAAGAAATAATTATAGCTAGAGAAAGAACCATGTTGCCTGAATTTGCTGGTCCCGTTGAACTTACTACGGCTTGGGTAGCTTCCATGTTAAATCGATTAGGAATGGTTCAAAGGAAGGGTAAAAAGGGTGCTAAAACTCTGCCAAATGATTTGGAAGAAACAAAAAATGGGTTCTTGAAGAAAGTCGTCAATGCTGTTAAAAATATAATATTCCGCCGTCAGTAATTTTGAACTTGGACCAAAGTGGCTGTTATGTTTTACCCACCAGCGAGTGGACCATGGAAGTTGATGGTGCTTAGCAAGTACCTATTGCCCATATTGATGACAAAAGAAAAATGACTGTAAGTATTGGCGTGCTCTATGTCTGGGATAATGTTGCCAACGCAAATGATCTACCAGGGCAAATCAGATGCTTGTCACCCTCAGTAACTGGATATTACTTGCACAGAATCCCACTGGTCTACTAGTGAATCTATGAAAACGTGAGTTCAATATTTTGTTATTATAATTATTTCCCCTCTAATTAATCATGTTTGGTCTTAATTTAAATGAATTTAAATTGGTCGGTCATAAACGTCATTGAGACAACAAAAAATCTTTCAAATTACCGAGACAACAAACATAAACTTAATTGCATTATTTACAAAGATCAAAACATATCTCCAGTTATTAAACAATAAAACCACTCTATAAGAGTTATCACACACAGACGCTGTGTGTCTGTATAAGATCACCCCGACGGCTGGAGGCCGGAGGGATGAGCTTAAACAGACACACTAAGTCCGAGAGTGATAACTAACTTACATCTCAGCTAATTTATTAAGCTAAGGAAAGACGATAATTATTTCCATGCTTAAAATGTCATGAAATAAATAGTCTATACTATAATAATAGTATATATCCTTATTGTACCCCACAACGATTCTTTATAAGCAAATATCCAGCGAGTTCGTGGTGAAGAAGGTTAGGTACATTGGTAGCAGTCTAGTAAACGAACGACCCTGGTTCGAATCCCACTATAGACACTATCATTTTGCAAAGTTTTAAAATCTTTACCTTAAAAGTTTTATGGATAGTAAATCGTAAAATTTTACTAAGTCCAAAACAACTGAACAATTATCAAAATCTGGCCTTGACAAAAACAAAAAAAAAAGTAAAAAATATCCATTGTTTTAACTGGGGTGAGATTGCTGGGGTGATCCGACTCAGATTACCCCAGTTAGAACAACGAAGCTGGGATGGAAATACTAGTAAACAGCGTTTACCTTTGTTGATTACTATAACGATTGTAAAAACATCATAGTTGGTTGTTCAATTATCGATCTTATTATTGTGTGACTGGTGTAATGTATTGATTGATTGATTGATTGATTGAATATTGTTTAACGTCTACTGAGCAATAATTCAGCTACATCAAGACGAGAACAAGTTTGTTAATAAATAATCAATTTTGGTTATGGAAAGTGTCATGGGACGGGAAATTCTGACTGTCACTGGAAAATTAGGGTGAAATCGAAAGGGGGCGGGGAATTTAGCCTTGTAGCCGATCACCTACGGACCACTTAAAAAAAGAGCTTGCCACAAGGGTTCTTTAACGTGCAGGAAGCGTGGCATTTCTTCCAACACGTGGACCTGAGTTTACATCCCATCCGAAAGATGGTTTGTGTATTTATTCATCCCGCACAACCCTGACTGGGTCCTGTTTGTATATCCCAGGTGTAATGTAACTTATTACCCTAATATCTGTATTTAAAATTACAAGTTAAAGTATGTTCAGAATATCATTGAACCTTATGTGGATGACATAAAAGATCAGGAAGATCTGCCACTACGACGGGGTGCTCTTTGCATATTTGACATTTACAAAGCACATCAGAATGAAGAATTATTAAGACTTCTCAAACAAAATAACATTCATGTTATATTTATCCCACCAATGTGCACTGATCGATTACAACCGTTAGATTTAAATGTGAACGGAGTTTTCAAGGAGATGAAAAAATGTTTCGAGGACTGGTACGCAGGACAGGTGTCAAAACAATTTAAAAATAAACAATCCGTAAATTAATGACGTGGTTGTAGATATGAAACTGTCGACAATTAAACCAATACATACACGTTGAGTTGTGAAGTGGTTGATAGCATAACTGAGACAACCGTTCGAAAGGGTTGGGAAATGTTCGAAATTTATCTAATCCATAAAAGGGGAACAACTGCAGGACATCACAAAACTTGACGATGCGGTCAAACTTTGCTTTTCACAAAATTGTATTTGCAAGCACTATAAAATCTTGTTTATATTCACATTAAACATAGATTAACGATATCCTTACCATTGACAATCCCCAGTTTTTAGCTAATGTCGACACCATTTACCCTTAATAAAGCAAACAATGATTCTAAATACATGGGTTGCGCATTTGCGGGATCGCTCAGTATTTTAGCCAAGCGAGGAGGAATCTGGTACAAAACTGGTTCCAAGACGCTGATAAGACGAAGATAGTAATTTCTTCATTTCCATTCAAGTTTCGTTTTTTGTGGGTTGGAAATGTTCCTTGTGGATTTCTTTGTTAGTTGAAAACGATTTTTTATCCATAAAGTTGAATAACAACGTAAGATTCGTTGGTAGAAAATATCTGTCCCTTGCTCCAACGTTGGATGACGTCATTCTTCCTCCTGGTGACCCAAGATGACCTCGTCTTAATGACGAGTCAAATCCGGAATGGAAACGATGTGCAACCCATGTATACTGCCATTTTCTGGATCTAAGTATCATCATTGACTCTGGTAAAGTAAAAACTAAAGTTTAAGATAAAAGGGATGATTTTGATTTTACTATTACTAATTTCCCCTTTCTTGACGGCGACGTTCCCCTAGCTCCACCCTACGGGGTTTATATATCTCGGGATATATCTCAACTTGTACGATTCGCTCGCATTTGTTCTACCCTTGATGATTTTAATGAGCGTAACCTTACTGTCACGTCCAAACGTTTACAACAAGGTTACAGATTTCATAAATTATTAAATACTTTTAAGAATCTTTACAGAAGATATGAAAATTTGATATCTAGACGTGACTCATATGTCATATGTTTTTTCTTTTCCAAGATAGTGGTCATTGAGTTAGTAGTCTACCTGTATTGGGTTTTATTCGCATGTTTATGATACTTAAGGGAAACGGGATAGGGAAAGGGAAGGTTTGGGTACCCATAAACCGGTTTAACCCTACCACTGGCTTTTGCTAGTGCCGGTACCAAGTCCGGCTATTCCGAGTTCATCGTTATTTATGCTTGTCTCTTGTTTTCATTATTGTTTTTCTGGTGCAGTTTTCCTGTAAATTGTGGCATGTGATTGTAGTTCCTGGCCATTGTAGGTGTTTACTGTTATCCTATTTTTGTAATTGTTTTTACCTTAATTGTTTTTAGTTTTAGAAATTCATGCGTTTTGAAACAAAATTTAGTAAATGTTATGAGACGGTGATGTCAGTACAAGCGTTGTAGATTTCATAGATGAATTATAAGTTGCCGAACATGAAATTTTCGCGAAATTGGTGAATTGGCGTCAACCGTTGGTCGCGAAAAAAAAGCGAATATTTCATGCTTGCGAATATTTCCTGTTTTACAATATATTATTGGGCAAATGGAACTTCAGGTACAATTTAAGTATTTGATCAGCACTGAGGAGAATGCGCATATGGAAAACAAGATAATTTGTAAAACTGTTATTTACAAAAGTATTCCTAACATTGACGCCTTCACAGTGACATAATAATTTCGTGATAATGTTCAGTTCGGTGATACTGGAATTATCAGTCTCTGTAGATCAAAGGAAATTCATACAAATTACCGATAAACCAGTATTCCTAACATTGACTGAATTTTAGCGGTCAAGCATTTTCACAATTGAAAATCAAATCCTTATGCTTCGACATACATTATTTGCATACTTACAGAATTAGTTCTTTCTCTCAATGCTTTTTTTATTTCATACTTCACTTTATTATCAAATTGGCGGAGTTGCGATTGGAACGAAAATGGGCCCCAGCTTGGATTAAAATATTGTCGTTTTTTATATTATTTTTGTTTGAAGAAAAAATGTTCTCAGAATTCACTGGGACACTCCCGGATTTATACAAACATTAATTGATGATGCATTTTCTGCTATCTTCAGAAGTCGACATGAACTGGAGACATGTGGACCTACCATCCACCTATAAAGTACACTTTCGGCATCAGTGACTCTCCTTTCTTGACATTCAATGTGTGATTAAAAAAAAACTGACTTTCGACATCAGTTTTTTTACAAACCAACAGATGCACATTCCTATTTGGATTATTTTTCCTGTCCATTCTACGACTTGCAAAGACGCTATCCCAAAATCTAAATTTATGCGGCTTAGAGTATTTGCAGTGATTACAAGGATGTCAAATCATAGTGTGCTCTGATGTTTTCTATGGCTGTTGATTCGGTTTTTACACTTCTTGCAGATGGGCTATGACCAAAACGAAGAAAGGAAAACTGCGGAAGAGAACCTTTAGTTCTAAATTACCATCCTCACAATGTCGGTATACAGAAAATATTAGAACAGAATTGCAAACAAAAATCCGAAAGATCAACTGATGGCTGAGATATTCCATCTTTTCCAATTACAGCCTATCGCAAAGGAAAAAGCTTGAAAGATCATTTAGTGTTTGGCAAAATCAAGACCATCCTGACTAGGAACAAAACGTTTTGGTCATCTGCCGAACATATCCCTTTAATATGGAAACGAAATTCATCAAAGGTCCTTATGGTTCTCACAAAATCGGTTATGGTTATACGTGCATAACCAAGAATGATATATATCGCATTATATGTAAACGCCGTCACAAAACAAATGTTGGTGAGATCATGCCGCAGACTGCTGAGTGATTTCTTTGCTGATCGTCTTCTATCCGTAACAGCTCACAAAGACACACCCGTCGGTAACCATTTCAAGTTTCGCCAACATTCCATGGAAGACATGAACGTGACGGTCCTTACTCGGGTTGACAGTTCACGAAGACAGACCGACAATGATATCAATGTGTATTTCGACATTTCGACATATAGAGTGAAGCTTCACTCTATATGTCGAAATGCACATTGATTGTAAAATAGGAAATTGACCATAGATATATGTTATATTGTCCTGTCCTCAAGCACCTGTGTCTAAGACCCTTTAGATTTTATTTTTATGTATGACATAATATGTGTACATATATTTATCTTTTAATGCAGTTTGAACAATTTTTTATCGTGTTCATTTACTTATATACGAACTGCTTTACAGCACTCTTCATTTGATACAAATTCACAGTAACTTTGGTATTTTGTTATTTATTACCACTGTGCCGATGCCTCTGCTGTTGGGCTGTTAGTTCCCGGGGCTATTGTTAGTTCCCGAGGCTATTCACGAACGCAGTAGCCAGTACTTCTGTGCTAGCCCGAAAACCGATTTTGTTTTGAAATTTGGAATATCTCAATTAGAGAAACTTTTCTTCCAAACCAAGATGTATCTCCCTCTTGCATGTTCTCTATCAGTTTTTACTCATATTTAAGTATATGGATTTCCAAATGTTTTGATTTGTCCTACATTGAGAAGACATTATGCGCATATGTAGAAACTAAATTAACAGTAACTTCGGTATTTCCTTATTCATTTCAAAAACCTGTAGTCACTGTATTATTAGAGGTTACAATTAGTGTCTTTTGTTCATTTCTGAAATTTCAACAGGACACCTCGGCAGTTGTGAAGCTGAATAGAAGCGACAATGGACCGAGTTCACATTCCGTTGACATCATATCAGAGGTTTGAATTGGTAATTTATGAGCAAATGATGATAAGCTCGGGATGAGAATACAAGGTGTAGATTGCTACTTTGTGTGCTATTGTTTATATCCAACAGAAGTGTTCTAATGATATATAATGTGCTTACTGTGATACGGAATAAAAATTGTTGGAATATACAAATAACATCAAACTAATTACGCTACAATATATTCTAATGAATACCCTTTTGGGGCAGTATATAAATCACCTGTCTGTCTGTTATCTGTTCATTTGTTATCAATCCCTTTTTCATCTTAAATTTGATTTCAGTGAAGCTAGTATTCTTTGTGAGATCTGCGTGAGTGATCAGCATAAGTAATCGGAGATAATTAAATGTAAGATTTTCCATGTTCTATGAAAAAGGGTGTATGGGGAAGTCCTTGATATACTACATCTATTAATTACGTCACTTTGATTGCTTGTAATTCTTAATTGCTGTTATTTTACTCCCATACACTACTGTATAAAAGAACAAAAACTTGAGGCTTCAACCACCATTAGAAAAATTAATAGTGTTGGCCCAACGTAGGAAAATGAAAAAAAGTGTAACATTGTTAAAAATACTGATGTTTCCAGATACTTGTCCGCCATGCAGTTCACGACAAATATGTCGTTCTTTCTGCAGATTAGGCTGCATGTTACCCATAACTTGACATAATCATTGCAGAAGTTTTACGATCGACAAAACGATCATGTGGACCGCTATTGGATATCTGTTTCCCAAATAACGGCAGATCTTTCCCTTTCACAACTTGCATTTCTTCTTTCCCCGATGTTTGGATTTGACTTCATTTTTGGAATTCAAATTTTAAACAAGGCTTGTTCTAAGAAGTATATTAAATTTACAGTAATGTTATTTATAAGAAACCGGAGATGCTTACTCTACTGGTCACTTGATATCACCCATAGGTTTTAAGTGGATCCGTCTTGTTCACCTGTATAAGTGTGCCCATCTTTCCTTCTCGAACCTATGTGATGTCAGCAAGGTTGGCTTTACTTCAAAGAAACAGTTCATTTAATTTTGTTCTTAACATTTACTTACATGTTGCTTGTTAACTTGTTCATTATTGCTTTTTATCATATGTTTAGTAATAAACACAGACGTTTTGAATATGTGATACAGTGCACGACCTTCATTCCGCATTCACACTCTGACGTCGTACCCTTTATCGCATGGCTTACCCTTTGTAACACAACCTTTATGTTTTCCAAAAACAGTTTTTTTAACTTGACTTTTCATAAAAAAATGGGGTAATTTTTTGCGGGGGTAATTTTTTTTGGGGGGATTGGGTAACAAAAATTTGTTTGGGTGAAATTTTTTTGGTGAGGATCAGTTAAAAAAATCTAGCAAACATTTTTTCTTTTCATGTTAGATTTTATTTCAACCACCTCCAGTCCTTTCCACTCATTTTGAAATTTTCTTCATCACAAAATACATGCATTTTCTCTTATCGATTTCTACTTTTGACAGTAGTTTTGGGATTAAGTAGTCCTCTGTTTAAATATATGATAAACTGTATAATACATGGCAAAATCCGTATCACATGTATCATCCCCCGGGCTGATATTGGTAACTCGGGATGATACAGCATGTGGTACGGATTTTGCCATGTTTTTATTCCCTATTTATTTGTTTATTGTGTTTACCAAAATGTATAACCTGAAACTAATCATATTTCAATGGCAAACTTTCGTCAAACAGGGATATTATTTTTTTTCAAAATTAATTTACTTCTGACATATTGACGTTACAAATAAATTTGATAGTCAGCGTGTCGATTGAGCAAGAAGTAGGCAACTTCTCAATCTTCACTTAATACTTTTGCTACCTATGCACATAAAACAAGGTTTACATAACCGTCTTTATTTTGTCTATCTCCTCTTTTGAAGAGGTGACATATTGTTTATGTCTTGGAAGTCTGTCCGCCCGTACGTCACAAAATTTTGGTGGCGCCACTTCTATTACACTTTTTATCTTATAACAACTGAACTTGACAGGACTGTTGACCACAGTGCCTAATTGTGCATATGCTCGACTTTTTTCACAGAGTTTCGGTCAGTTTTCAACTTGAAATTTAGTAAAATTTAGATGTAATATATTGTAAAAGTTTGTGGCAATCGGTGCCAGGTCTCTTGAATCTCTGATCCGATTGTAACCAACCGTCACTGGATTGTTGACAACAATGCCTAGTTGTGCATTTTGTAATGTCATATTACTCGACCTGCCCGAGTTGTGTCCCTTTTCATGTACAATTTAGTGAATTCAGCTTATTGGTGCACTTCTCCTGTGTTTTTTTTATCTATTTCATCCCATTTTACACTGAGTATAATTGATCATTGTTAAGCTGTGTATATTGTTTTGGCCCTTTATGACTTTAAACTTGTCAATTTTGATTTTGCAGGAAAGACTTCTCTTGCATCTTTGAAGTCAGATCAACCAAACTTCGTAAAATTATTAACCACAATGCCTAGTTGTGCACGTTGTTTTCTCAGAATTCTATGTCAATTTTTCGCTATTTCATGGCTCTTTTTGGCCTTAAAAATTTTCCAGTAGAGTAGAAGAAGGCATTTTTAAGTGGAGTATCATGATATCATTTTATAAATAAATACCTAAAATCTCATTAGTGTGGAACTCTTTTCTGAGAACACAGCCATTATCTCCTCTCTATACAATAAACCTGATATCGCGTGTATATGTACTTCATATCGCGTAATGCATATGGTAATAAACGATAGCTCAATATTTTAGTCTTGTGTCTCTTTTGATGAACTTTCATATCTTACTGTCATATACTTAAAACACAAACACCAGTATAAAAAGGCAGAAAAGGAGAATCCAAAAACGTCATTAGGTATTTATCTGAAACCCTATTTAATTGTGCCTCTTTTTTAGCAAATTCAACAAAACGTTACACGAATGATGTACTAAAGGTCCTTAACAAAGATTGCTCATTTCGTTCCGATCCAACAAAAAACATGGCCGCCAGCGCGGAACTTAGGTTTAATATCGGACGCTATGGGAAAAATCACATTTTCATCTTCTGCTCTGAAACCAATGAAGCAAATTCAACCAAACTTTACAAGAATGATGTACTAAAGGTCCTTAACAAAGATTGCTCATTTCGTTCTGATCTGATAAAAAACATGGCCGCCAGCGCAGAACTTGGGTTTAACATTGGACCCTATGGGAAAAAATCACATTTTCATCTTCTGCTCTGAAATGGCTGAAGCAAATTCAACCAAAGTTTACAGGAATGATGTACTAAAGGTCCTTAACAAAGATTGCTCATTTCCTTCCAATCCGACAAAAAACATGGCCGCCAGCACGGAACATGTTTAAAATTGGACCCTATGGGAAAATCACATTTTCATCTTCTCCTCTGAAACTACATAACCAAATCCAACCAAACTTTAAAGGAATGATGTATGGAAGGTCCATTACTAAGATTGCTCATTTCATTCCGATCCGATAAAAAACTTTGCAGCCAGCACGGAACTTGGGTTTAACATTGGACCCTATGGGAAAAATCACATTATCATCTTCTCCTCTGAAACCACTGAAGCAAATTCAACCAAACTTTACAGGAATGATGTATGGAAGATCCTTCACAAAGATTGCTCATTACGTTTTGTTGAGACAAAAAACATGGCTGCCTATGGCACGCGATAGTAACAAAAATGCGGTATACCTAGTATTTCGAACGGAAACTAGGGGTTTTCGTACGAAATACTGGGTATACCGCACGTTTACCATGGGTTTCCGATCGGTATACATAGTTTTCGGCGAAAACCCTAGTTTTCGATTGAAATTGAACGGAAACTAGGGGTTTGCGACGGAAACCCATAGTTTCCGATCGGTATCGTTAATTCGAGTTTAAAGCGAAAACGGTATTCATAGTTTTAGCCAATGAGAACGGAGAAACGGAAATCGCTATTTGATATTAACGTTCGTCCAATCAGAAACGGAAAACGGCATTCAGGGTTAATTAAACCAATCAAAATGTTTTTTCTTTTAATCGCTTATATTTCTCTCTTTTTTATTCAGATTTCGTATCTTTTATTTATTTTATATATTTTGATATTATAAATTAATTATGAAATAGAGTTGTACCTGTGACACATTTAGGTGCGAATGGATACCAGATTCGCGAGTCCTGAGAGGATTCCATCTCGACTGTCTAAATTCACCTTCACCAGGTAAAAGTTGTGAAATATCGCCGTTTTAGACTTAGTTTAAAAAGAATATTCAATTTAACTAATGTATAGAGCAAAGATTTTTATTTTCATATAACTGGATGTGTACTGTGTTTCGAAATTAAAAAAAAATCATGAGATTTTGTATGAAAAATAAATAATTTGATAAGCAGTTAAAAAAAACCAAAAACTCGGTCTTTTAAATGATCAAAACAATTCAATAATTTAAAACTTTTACTTCATCATATCCTTTCCAAGGAGTTTTATAATTTGGAAGTTAAAAATTTCATGAATTTTAGCATTTAAGAGGAACGAAAAGTATGTTTTAAGTTTACGGTTTAAACTTACTCTATAAAAATGACAAAAACAATAAAGTGTTTGAAAATTTTACTTCATGATATCTTTTCGAAAGAGTTTGATATGTTCGAAAATGAAAGAATTCTGAAATTTAGCAAAGAATAGACAGAATAGTTAGATTTTTTGATCAGTGGTTCAAACTCAATCTTTTAAAATGAAAAGAACAATTCCGTGTTTTGAAAATTTTACATTATAGTATCCTTTGGGAGGAGTTTTATAATTCCCGAACCAAAAAAATTGATGAATTTTATCATTAAAAAGATATGAAAAGTAAAATTTTTAGTCGACGGTTTATACTAACTATTTAAAAATGTCAAAAAAAGTTAAGTGTTTTGAAAATTTTACATCATTATATCCTTACGAAGAAGTTGATATGTTGAGAAATACAAAAATTATCAACTTTAGCATAGAAAAGGTATGGAAAGTAAGATTTTGAAACAGCGGTTTAAACTAAATCTATAAAAATGACCAAAAAAAAACAAGTGTTTTGAAAATTTAACATCATAATATCCTTTCAAATGAGTTTTATAATTCGGGAAGCAAAAACTCGATGAATTTTAGCATTAAAAAGATATGAAAAGTAAAATTTTTAGTCGACGGTTTATACTAACTCTTTACAAATGTCAAAAAAAGTTAAGTGTTTTGAAAATTTTACTTCATTTTATCCTTGCGAAGTAGTTTGATATGTTGCGAAATACAAAAATCATCAAATTTAGCATAGAAAAGGTATGAAAAGTAAGATTTTGAAACACAGTTTAAGCTAAGTCTATAAAAATGACCAAACAAAATTCAGTGTTTTGAAAATTTAACATCATAATATCCTTTCCAAGGAGGTTTATAATTCGCGAAGCAAAAACTTGGTGAATTTTAGCATTAAAAAGATATGAAAAGCAAAATTTTTAGTCGACGGTTTATACTAACTCTTTAAAATGTCGAAAAAAGTTAAGTGCTTTGAAAATTTTACTTCATTATATCCTTGCGAAGAAGTTTGATATGTTGCGGAAAACAAAAATCATCAAATTTAGCATAGAAAAGGTATGCAAAGTAAGATTTTGAAACAGCGGTTTAAAGTCTATAAAAATGACAAAAAAAATTCAGTGGTTTGAAAATTTAAGGGGGTAGACCAGGAGAAGCCTAAAATTTTCCACTCGTTTAAATGTCTTAATATTTTCAGTCATAACACATGCGCATGTCGACTTTCAGCAATTTTCAACAAATTTTACCGTCCCGTTTTATGTCTAGGGGTCATCAAAGATACCCTGTTTCCTCATATTATTTGGCCCGTTCAGGACTTGATTGTGGTGTATAAAATTGGCTGTAATTAAAATTGTATTTGATTTAAAATGATTTCAAATGCAAAATTCTGTAGTTTAGACATGTGTGAAAGTAAGCATGAATAATGATAGTAAATTTAAATAGTTTGAACAGAAATACATGAGTGTTCTGAATAATATAGGCTGATATTTTTCTCTATTTTGACCACTATTAAACACTTCTTGTAAAAAATTCTGCCGTTTAATGTTCACCAAAAACTGAGAATAGAAAGAAAACTAGTATATGTAAGATATATCAAAATTGTAGAAAATTTTACCGTCCCATTTTTTATTAATTTAGAATAAAGTGGGTAAAAATCAATAAAATTACTGAATCTGTGCTATAAATTACCTCCCTTGGAAGAAATCTGACTTTTACATATTTTCATTATCTTTGGACACCATTGCAAAAATGTAGAGTAAAATGCACTCATTATAAATAACTTGATGTTGGGTATTTGTTTTCATGACAAAATTAATATTTATTTGCTGTGTGCAAAATTTTTTTACAATTTTAAAATTTTGATAAAATCTATTGTAATGATTTTGTTTGCTTGTGTAAGTAATAAAAAAGTGAAAAACAGAGTTATCTCCTTCTACCCCAGGTCTACCCCTTAACATCATAATATCCTTTCGCAGGAGTTTTAAAATGCAAAAATTCATCAAGTGTTTGCTTCATGAATTATAGAACTCCTTCGAAAGGATATTATGATGTTAAATTTTCAAAACACTGATTTTTTTTGGTCAATTTTATAGACCGAGTTTAAACCGCTGTTTCAAAATCTTACTTTTCATACCTTTACTATGCTAAATTTGATTATTTTTTGTATTTTCGCAACATATCAAACTTCTTCGCAAGGATATAATGACGTAAAATTTTCAAAACACTTAACTTGTTCCGACATTTTTAAAGAGTTAGTATAAACCGTCGACATAAAATTTTACTTTTCATATCTTTTTAATGCTGAAATTCATCAAGTTTTTGCCTCGCGAATTATAAAAACTCCTTCGAAAGGATATTATGGTGTTAAATTTTCAAAACACTGATTTTTTGGGGGGGTCATTTTTATAGACTTAGTTTAAACCGCTGTTTCAAAATCTTACTTTCCATACCTTTTCTATGCTAAATTTGATAATTTTTGTATTTTGCAACATATCAAACTTCTTCGCAATGATGTAAAAGTTTCAAAACACTTAACGTTTTTTGACATTTTTAAAGAGTTAGTATAAACCGTCGACTAAAAAATTTACTTTTCATATCTTTTTAATGATAAAATTCATTTTGGTTCGGGAATTATAAAACTCCTCTCAAAGGATACTATGGTGTAAAATTTTCAAAACACTGAATTGTTTGTGTCATTTTTAAGGACTGAGTTTAAACCACTAATTAAAAAATCTAACTATTCTGTCTATTCTTTGCTAAATTTCATATTTTTTTATTTCCCAACATATCAAACTCTTTCGAAAAGATATCATGAACTAAAATTTTCAAACACTTTATTGTTTTTGTCATTTTTATAGAGTAAATTTAAACCGTAAACTTAAAATTATACTTTTCATTCCTCTTAAATGCTAAAATTCATGAAATTTTTAACTTCCAAATTATAAAACTCCTTGGAAAGGATATGATGAAGTAAAAGTTTAAAATTATTGAATTGTTTTGATCATTTATAAGATCGAGTTTTTGGTTTTTGTTTTAACTGCTTATCAAATTACTTATTTTTCATACCAAATTTCAGGATTTTTTTAAATTTCGAAACAAAGTACACATCCAGTTATATGAAAATAAAAATCTTTGCTCTAAAGATTAGTTAAATTGAATATTTTTTTAAACTAAGTCTAAAACGGCGATATTTCACAACTTTTACCTGGTGAAGGTGAATATAGACAGTCGAGATCGAATTCTCTCAGGACCCGCTAATCTGATATCCATTCGCACCTAAATTTGTCAAAGGTACAATTCTATTTAATAATTAATATAATATGAGGAAGGTGCAACCTGAAAAGCGAGCGAAGAATAACTTAGGGCTCTCAAATGACTGTATCTCTCACATACCATGACCTATATAGACAGCAGTTTCTGAGATCACAATGAAATTCCCTATGGGGTCCTATGAAAATTTCTTAAAACGTTTCCCCACTTGTTGACATCTTGATACGAGAACACAATTAGGTCCCTTTGATAGTCGTTGTGTACGAATATAGTTCCTAGGAAAATAGTGTATTTCTCGGAATTCTGTTTTCACTGCTTTATACTACATATTTTGTATGTTTTATGGGTTCAAATGAAAGAACAGACATTATAGAAAATTTAAAATTAGGAAGTGAGTTTTAAATCAATGTGCATTTAGTGATTAGGTCAAGTGCAAAAAGGTGAAATTTGCTATATTCGGAACTCATCTATCTTTACCAATGATGGTTCCCTCAGTTCTAGGAAATTTAAAAGAAACCGAAACGTTGAAAGTTCATAGTTTTTGTATATTTGTTTACACTAAGGCTGTTCTGTAAGTATGCCAAATGTCATGAGAATTGCGCAGGTGAAATGTTTTAATTGGTCTTTACATTTGTCTATTTTTACAAAGACAAATAGGGGAGAAATAATTGTGTTCTCGTTCCTAAAAGAGGGGAGTTCAAAACCAGAAAGAGTGACTTT
Source organism: Modiolus philippinarum (assembly GCA_002080025.1). Lineage (NCBI taxonomy): Eukaryota > Metazoa > Mollusca > Bivalvia > Mytilida > Modiolidae > Modiolus > Modiolus philippinarum. The sequence goes on along the minus strand of MJUU01050879.1, from coordinate 86,652 downwards.
TCTGTAAAACCACGAGTATGATTTGGATGCGGAACGACAGGAAATGGCAAAGTACATGGAAAAATAATGCCTTGTGAATTTAAATTCAATCAATTTATACTAGTTTTGACTGCTTCATGGCAAATTTGCCCCCCCCCCCCCC
>MJUU01050879.1:61453-86496 GCA_002080025.1 Modiolus philippinarum | reverse complement strand
ATGGGTTTTATAAACATTTGCAGGTAAGCCTGTCTTGTGTACAGGTCAATAGATTTTGCCATTTTTACCCATTTAATCCCCCAAAAACTGGTATGTTTACAATGTTATTTGGTTGAAATTACAAATATATTGTATTTTTTTGGCCCAGTTAGAGGCTTGTTGTCATACATGTACATGATGTACCCCAGTGGCATTTTGAAACCAACAGTTCTTGGTTAGGATCATTATAAATTTTATTCAGTTTTTTGCATTTATACCAAGACATACAAAACATATTCCTGAAGACTAAAGGTTAACAAAAATTCGAGACATACAGAGCGAGACATGTGTCTTGAGCAAGATTATCTTTTCACATCCAGGTATAGGTTGCACATTGGTATTGATTCTTTATTTATTTATCTATTTATTTATTTATATGTTTGTTTGTTTTTCTATCTATCTGTCTGTTGTTTGTTTACATGCCCAGAAAATTGATATCATAACAACATAAATTCTTTTCTTGAAAAATTGTGTGGCCCTTAAAAGGGCCTTTTAAGACATTCATCCTGCTGTAAGTTGTGAAGATATCTGCTGGTGGCTCTTCAGTGTATACCATTCTTCTTTGAGCTTCAGACTGGTCTTCCATTTAATAAAGTAAAGCCCATTTCTTCTTTGACGGGTACTTATATCTAAAGGTATAACATTCTTTCTTTAGTTGTCTCTAGATGAGTTCCACCAACAGTTTCCATCCTTCAGTAACAAATTCTCCCTACTTTTATGCTACTTAGATATAGATGTATTTATCCTCTTTCATTTGTTTTTTACTGTTTGAAGATATCTTTGAAAATAGAAAAGTTACAGCCATTTTAATAACAGGGGTTAGTCCTCAGATTTGAAATATTCAAACAGATAAATATTTGTTTACATGTCTATGGGTGGTCATTTTTGAGTCCAGATTAACAGCTTGTTATTGGACGGATCAGAATGAAACTTTGTAAAATGATTGGAAATATGATGAAAATTATGCATAATGATTTCTATTACTGAGATGACATAAACAGAGGTCTAATAGATACGAGAACACAATTAGGTCCCTTTGATAGTCGTTGTGTACGAATAAAGTTCCCAAGAAAATAGTGTATTTCTCGGAATTCTGTTTTCACTGCTTTATACTACATATTTTGTATGTTTTATGGGTTCAAATGAAAGAACAGACATTATAGAAAATTTAAAATTAGGAATTGAGTTTTAAATCAATGTGCATTTAGTGATAAGGTCAAGTGCAAAAAGGTGAAATTTGCTATATTCGGAACTCATCTATCTTTACCAATGAGGGTTCCCTCAGTTCTGGGAAATTTAAAAGAAACTGAAACGTTGAAAGTTCATAGTTTTTGTATTTTTGTATACACTAAGGCTGTTCTGTAAGTATGCCAAATGTCATGGGAATTGCGCAGGTGAATTTTTTTTAATTGGTCTTTACATTTGTTTATTTTTACAAAGACAAATAGGGGAGAACTAATTCTGTTCTCGTTCCTATTGGATTTGGTGCAGTCCTGCTAGACACAAATTTTGAAGGGATATGAGTTTTTTGTGATCTAGTCTGGTTCCAATTTGATCAGTGGTTTCAGAGATCAAAGTCTTTGAACGAATTACCAAATGTTGCATATTGACAAATGTTAATTTTTTTGCCCCGCTGGTGGTCATCTTAGATTGAGTGCAGACCTACTTTTAAAGGGTACTGGTACCCAAGGACCATTGTGACAGAGTTTTGTTCCAATACTCCCAGTGGTTTCAGTGGAGATTTTTGATGAAAAGTTTACGATGGACGGACGAATGAACAATGATGTCAAGTCGCCTTGGCTAAAGCTGAGACCAAAGACCTTTGAATTTAATATCTGAAAAGGGGAGAGAAGGGATTTATCAGGGGTCCCAAAATATGACTTCTCAGTGATGAATTTTATCTTTTATGCAGCATTGGCTGAACGAAACCTTAGTTTTTATAGTATTTGTGTCGATTTTGTTTTAAGTTTATATTATAGATATGCACATATAAAAAAATAATGGCACAATGATAAAAATAAGATCCTTCATCCAGTGATTGTACGTCAAATCGGAGTCTTTTCCTTACAATTAAAGTATGGAACTTGTTCGATTATAGGGAGTATGTTGCGACCTAAATTTTTATCGTACTTTCTGTACTGGAATTACTGATAGTAAAGGTAAAGATATGATATTTCCAGTTTTGAAGAAAGATGAAGTTCGTCTTGTGTTAGAGTTTGCGGTTTATATTTACAATGTAAACGTTTTTACGTGCCAAACCTGCTAGTATTTCGTTTTGAATATTCACAGAAATTTCTTATTTTGTAAACAGTTGTATTTATGTCTTTCTGTGCATAGTGTTTGTTCATTTTATTTTATGTTTTTAAAAGTATCTTGTATTTCTGTCAGTCTGAAAATGTTAGAATTGCGCCATTAAATCAAATTTTGTTTTACATGCTTTTTTGAGACATGTGCAACTTGAAGTTCTTCAAAAATATTTAGTGTCACCTGGATAAATTACAAAGCAGTTGAAGTATTTATAGTGTTGTTTTTTAAATCACTTGGAGAGAAATTGAATTCATTGCATCAAAATAACATTTATTTTATTAGCAATGGTGATGTGTGAGACTTGACAAGTCTGCTCAGGCCCCCTTAATACACTCATCCATTAAGAGAAAAACATTCAAATTTACACTCAATCTCATTCATAACTCACGATCTTAATATATATATCAACAGTTAATATATGCTACCTCAGAATGCATTGCAATCTCAAATGCACTTCAGTTCTTTGATTTTATGTAGTTGTCGGTCCTTGAAGTGTGCGTGTTCATTTCCGGAGTAGCAGACGCTAAGTAAAGGTGTTTTCATTTGACGATTGACAATTTTCACTATCATATGAGCATTATGATGTTTTAAAGCGTAATGCCATTTAATTTGAAAGTTTTCAGTCAAATATACACGCGAATATAACATTACAGTACATAATGTTGGAAGCTTTTAAATAAGAAAGGGCCATACATCTTAATTTCAAGGTAAGAAATTTTGTCATTTATAGTAATTTCACCTTCAGTGAGTTTACTGGAGCTGTTGCATGGACATATTTTTGATTAATATTGCATGCACGCACTTGTTGGCTAACTTGGCAACTTGATGCATCTTTATTTTACGCTGACTTGTCATTACATCTGCCTTCGCCGTTTTCCCGGCAAAGGTTTTGTGAAATTGCCCTATGCTAATTTTAACGTTTGTATGAAATTATATATGCATATCGCTTGTCATGTAGTTGGCTATATCTAGAAGTTAGAACAAGAAAAATATAGTGAAAATGAAAATTGACGCTTGAAATATTAAAACAAACGATTGACTGAAATGACATTTTTTACATTAACGGGACCAACGCATATGAATAAAATTGTAGTGCATATATACAGCGGTTTTAGTATCAAAAAGATAAAGTTCGAAGGCTGTTTTTATAGAATGCGACAGAATATTACGGCTACACAGCAACAGTTACGAACGACTTCCACTTGAGTTCTCGGACAGGACAAATGGAACTCCAACAAATAGCAATATCTTGGACAAAAATGTAAAAAATACCGTTGCATTAATCCTTTCAAAAGCAAACGGCAGTGAATATATACCATAACTCTGACTAAATGTTTGCCATAAAAATTCTAAACTCCAAAGTCGCGCCAGTCAGGAGAGTTCGATGGTCCGCCATGTTGGAAGAAAAGTCACGTGAGAGTTCGATGTTGACGTTGTTTGACGACAGATTTTAACAGCGTCAACTGAATCTATTTGTAACTATTCTTTTTTACCACATTTCTACCATTAAAAGCGAGCTTCGCTCGCTTATTATATCAAAATATATAAAATAAATAAAAGATACGAAATTTGAATAAAAAAGAGAGAAATATAAGCGATAAACAGAAAAAACAATTTTGATTGGTTTAATTAAACCCTGAATACCGTTTTCCGTTTCTGATTGGACGAACGTTAAATATCAAAAAGCGATTTCCGTTTCTCGTTTCTCATTGGCTAAAACTATGAATAGCGTTTTCGCTTTAAACTCGAATTAACGATACCGATCGGAAACTATGGGTTTCCGTCGCAAACCCCTAGTTTCCGTTCAATTTCAATTGAAAACTAGGGTTTTCGTCGAAAAGTATGTATACCGATCCGAAACCCATAGTTAACGTGCGGTATACCTAGTATTTCGCACGAAAACCCCTAGTTTCCGTTCGAAATACTAGGTATACCGCATTTTTGTTACTATCGCGTGCCTTAGCTGCCAGTGCGAACTTAGGTTTAACATGGGACCCTATGGGAAAAAATCACATTTTCATCTTCGCCTCAGAAACCACTGAAGCAAATTCAATCAAACTTTACTGGAATCATGTATGGAAGGTCCTTTATAAAGATTGCTCATTTTTTAATCCGACAGAAAATATGGCCGCCAGTGCAGAACGTAAGGTTTAACATTTGACTCCATGGCAAAAATCACATTTTCATCTTCTCCTCTGAAAGTACCGAAGCAAATTCAATCAAACTTTACAGGAATGATGTATGGAAGGTCTTTTAACAAGGTTGCTTATTTTGTTCCAAATCGACGAAAAACATGGCTTCCAGCAAGGAACTTAGGTTTAACATTGGACACTATGGGGAAAATCACATTTTCATCTTCTCCTCTGAAACCACTGAAGCAAATTTAATCAAACTTTACAGGAATGCTGTATGGAAGGTCCTTAACAAAGATTGCTCATTTTATTCTGATTCAACAAAAAACATGGCCGAAAGAACGGAATTTTGTTAAACATAGGTCCCTATGAGAAAGATCACATCTCTGAAACCACTGAAGCAAATTCAATCAAGCTTTACAGGAACGATGTACGGAAGGTTCTCTGCAAAAATTGCTCATTACGTTCCGATCTAACAAATAACATCATGCTGCCAGGGCAGAATATAGATAAACATTTGACTCTATTGGAAATCATTTAGTCATCCTCTATTAAATTACTGAAGCAAATTTAACCAAATGAATGGAATATGTATGGAACTTTAGCTTAACATTTAACCCTGAGGGGAAAAATCATTTTTGGTCATCAGCATAGACATGGCTTATATTAGAAGCATTTTGTCAGGTGAGCGATTCAGGCTCAGTCCCTGAGCCTCTAGTTCATTAATGTAAACCACATAACTCATTCATTTGTATCACATATCTCGAATAAACGGTACTTAAAAAGTTCTTTAATAGATATTATGGAAAATTAAGTGTTTTAAGTACGAACTGCGATTCAAGATTTACTTTAACAGCAATTGCTGTTGAGTTGCTACCAGACACTACCGTAATGGAATTGGAGGATTGGAGTGCAATAAACCGTTTTAACCTAACATTTCTTTTGAAATGCCTGTACAAAGTCAGGACCATTGCGGTTGACAATTTTCCGGTGTTTACACCTGCTTTGTCTATTTGCCTCTTGAACTTTGGCTTTTGAGAATTTTGTTCTGTAATTTTGTTATTACCCCCATTTTATATATCATTTGTATATACCAATTATCTCAATAATATCTTGTTTAAAGCTCTGTTCTTCCCTGATTTTGTCTTTTCATTTGAATACAATATCAAATTTGTTTTCGGTAAGTTTTTGTGCATTTTTATGTTGCTGGTCTTCTGAGTGTTTTGATTTTGATTTGCACTGAAGAGACGTAGACTGTAGAGATAGTCATCTGCTTAAAATAAAGGTACACTGGCTTCGGAATAAGTTAATTATATGTAGATATTATGGCGTTTGATTTATGTTTGGCATATAGTTGATACATATGACATTTTTCAGAATGACAACAACGTGACGTTTTCACAAATAAAAATGCTATCTTTTACAACAAAATTATTCAACAATAACAATGAAAACTATTGCCTTTTGGCGTTATTTTGTGTTTCTAATGGTGAAATAAACTGCAAAGTTTTATTATTAATAGTCAAGTGTTTCAATGGTTCCTCATTTCCAACCTTCTCCTTAACGGAATTGTAATGTTTTGACGCCATTCCACCAGTTTCATCATCAGGACTATTTGTAGTAATTATTGGTAATGGTGTATTTTTATCATTTGTAGTAACTAATTCTAATGTTGTTACGTTTACTTTTTGAGTATCTATTCCTGTAATTAATGACTTAGGTTTTACAAAATCGGTTGAACTTTGAGATTGTGACTGTGAACTTGATTCTATTGTATCATGTTTGATGGGTGGACGTCGTTCGGTGTCAAAAGACCTTGGCACACTTAAATGCTTATCGTCTATTTTGAGTTCAAGAACATTGCTATGAATGACCTCTTTTTCTTTTTTCGAAACTGACTTCCTTTGTTTAATACTGTCCTCCTCCTCCAATCTTTCAGAATTGTCGACAATTATGGCGGGAACAGGAGACAGGGGCAAGTCTTTCGAGTCTTTTCCAAATGTTTGTTGATGATTTGATGCAGAATCAAGCATTAAACTTGACCTTTCTTCCACAATCTGATGCATTGTTTTTGAAGCCTCTGTAGGTATAATCGGAATTTCATCTTCGTTAGTGCTAGACACGTAAGAGGGAGGTGGATTCGGAACCCCTCGTGGAGTTATAGTACCACTTCCCGCAGATGAACTTCTGTACGTCATAGCATTATTTATCATATTTTTCCAGTTAGTATTTAGTGAACTGTCCGAGTCCGACTCAAAACGGTCCTGTACATCATTACTCGTTTGAAAACCGTTTGGTATCCTAAGAAACTCTTCTCTTTGTTTTCTATTCTCTTGTTCCTTTTTGGGATCAGCGATCGTCAATGTTGATGATGGCCCTAATACGTCAATGGGAGCTAATGAACACACACCATAAACAGATGGGTCTCTATTTTGCATCTTGAAACGATTTAGTTCCTCCTGTTGCTTAGATCTAAAATCATATTGCGGATAAATGTTCCTTAATAATCTTGTTCTGTTTTCTGCGAAATCTGAACTATTAGATTTACCGATCCAAACTACCTTTGCTTTACTCTCCGAGTTTGCTGAATTGTGCGGCTTCCATCGATATGCATTTTTGCGATTGTCTGTCATTTCATATGAACGTGAAGTTTCTAGAGCTAATTTTGAGTCGGAGTTTATTGGATCTAGTCGTCTTGGTTTCGGTTTCTTACCGACATTTACGATTGGTTTTACTCCTTTCACACCAGTTGTCGGTTTCGTTTGTGTTTTCATATATTTTTCTAGATTGATGATCGGTAAACTATCCAGTCCAAGATTATGCATTTGTTTAAACTTTGCACTCTCATCGACCTCCTTTGAATTTTTTTGATTGGACGTTTTAACTCCAAATGAAAAATTGTCTTTCTTATGGGCTACTACAATATTATTCGGTAAGTTTGCCCGCAATACTTTGCCTTTTGGAACCATAAACGATGGATTAGATGTTTTGCTCAAAGAACTTAAGCCTTCGGTAAATATCGGTACCTTCCTTGGTGTAACATCTGGTTTTGGTAATGTCTTAGGGGGTTTTCTCGGCATTGGCAATTTAACGGGTGTCAAATTTTTCACAGCCAGAGTTGTTTCATGAGAAACTAATTTATTATATTGTTTTAGGATAGCAAACGCTTTTTCTCTGCCTATAGGTTTTAACTTAAATCCAGACTTTTTATGTTCATCATTACTCTCCATAAAATCAGATAAGGTCGGTGCTTGTTTTGATTTATTCGTTATTTTTACCCTTGGAAGTTTTGGTACAATGTCATAATTGTTCATGTGCATTCGGTCTTCATCGTCAGGAGGATCTGGATGCTTTACAATCTGACCTGTAGTTATCACCTCAGATCTGTTTTTTGTTCCCATATTTAATTATATTTTAATCTGAAATTAATAGAAATGAAAATGTATTGTTGAAAGTGTTGACATTTGAATATACCATTTGTTGCAGCTGATTTAGCTTAACAAGACAGGAATTTAAACTATATTTACTGCATCTGTCAAGACTGTCTCCTTTGTATGTAGTTCGATTAATGGACTTTCTTCAATGTTTTGATTTTATCTGCACTGAAGAGACATAATTTGTCGAAATGCGTATATTCAGAAACAAAATTAACAGTACTTTCGGTATTTTGTTATTTTTTTTTATTATGTATTTCATTCGTTCGGTTGTTCATTTTTCTTGTTGTGGTCTTTTAGTGTCGTTAGCTTAATAGAGGAAATGCATTAAAGTTTTACTGTGTACTCAACCGGTACACCTGATCTCATCCATGGTTTTTTATTAGGTCCGTGTTGTTCATTTGTTTGTGTGTCACCATTTTTCTTTTTCGTCCCGCACTCAAGTGGTGTCCTTGTATCTTAGTGTGTCTGATCTTGCCATTGTCCATGGATTGTTCGTTCTTTTGATTGACGGTTCGGTGCTCACTTACTTTATAACAAGTAAAAACGGAAACATGCTCAACGATCAATCTAATGACGCACATAAAGCAGAAAAATATCGCAAATTACCGTAAAACAATTAAGTTAACTCCATTATATGTATGGATCTATTCAATTCCCCAGCCGAGCTAATTTACATTTGAACATTTAAATAATAAAATTTTCTGAATTATCGGAAATTTTTAAATTACCACCTCTGCACTGAAGAGACATGAGTTGTCGGAATGCGCATATGCAGAAACTAAACTCACAGTAACGTCGGTATCTAGTTATTTATTACCACTGGGTCGATGGCTCTGTTGGTAAACTGTTAGTATCCGAGGGTGTTTACCAGCCCAGTAGTCAGTATTTTGGTGCCGAAGCCGATTCTATTTGGAAACTCGAAATATCTATTTTTTTTTTGTTCAAACTAAGGAGCATCTCCCACATGCACAGCTCTGTCCTTACCCGATTTAGATCATATTTGTTATTCGCTCTCTATAAGTTTTTAATCATCTTTGAGTTGGTGGTCTTCCAAAAGTTAAGTTTTTATCTGCACTGAAGAAGCATAAGTTGTCGAAATGTGCATATGCATAAACTAAATTGGAAATGTTTCATTTCAATCTGCTATAAAGATTCATAAGTTGTCGAGAAATCCAGTTAACTTCGCTATAATATTGACTCAGTAAGTGGAGATTCGTTTACTGAACATTTTATTTATCAATATTAATTTATTTGTCAAATTTAAAGTTGATTGGAAAAAAAAGAAAATAATCTCAAGAGTTGAAGATACTATTTCAAACAAAAATGTACTTATTTTATGAACATAATGAAATTGGTATGCTCTGTCATTAACTGCAAGGATTTGTCAGTACAGTACCCTCGTGTGTACTGTCTTCATGTTTCATGTACTTCCTTATAAAGGTATTCGTCTTGACAAGTTAAACTTTTTTTCTACTTTAATTTTTACTGTGAGTCTTTTTGTGTATGTATTTTTAGCAATTCAAATGGATGGGAGTGTTTGGATCCAAGAAAACGAATTAACCCCACCGCAATTCTGGTGCCTGTCCCAAGTCAGGAATACGTTGGTCATTTGCTTGTCCTTGTCTTCTTATAATTTTAGTTTCTTGGTATTCGGGTTATTGTATGTAGTTTGTTTCCACTGGTTTTTCCACTTTTTTTTACTTTTAGAACCAATGAGATATAGTGCGAGGTTCCTCGCTCCTTTGAAAACCGTACGCTGACACCTAGATGCTTTGTTTTGGGTCTTTTTTAACTTGGAGATAGGATGTTGTCTCCTTGACGACATTTACTTTCCTTTCTTTTCCATATAAAGAAGATCACAATTAAAAGCTAAAAAATGCGCATTTAACATCTCTGCTCGATAGCATACTTATAAATGCCATACGACAGAAACGTTGGTCACTAAATCTTCTCCCTTTTGTCATTTTTAGCTGTGCTTTTTTTTCAATTTGTACATTTTTATGTATGTAACCTTCCAATTGAGGCCTACTACATGTATACCATTTTTAGTTTCGGACATTTCATAACATATATTTTACATTTGAGATTTTTTTTTGTAACATAAACATACGAGAAAAGAGGTGTACAGATTTTCCAGATCAATTGCCAAGAAGGGGCATACAACAACAAAACATCCGGACGATCAACATTTGTTACTAGATTGTCATTTGTATGCAGATTTACATAGAAACGTGTTTCACTTCGCTCAATTGGTCAATTAAAGTTCTTCATGTAATAAAGACTATTTACGTTTCGAGAAGAACTACGACTTTGTGTAGAAACTCTGTATAGCATTTATTTGCATTGTTTAATAATAGAATATTGAGTTTGAAACCGTGTGATTCAAGACATCATCAACACAGCCAAGTAGATTTTTCACAGTAACGCGTTTCATTTCAACTTTAAATGTACGTGTTAATATAATATACATTAAGACTAGGAAACATTTTGATAACTGAATCGGAATTGGCCAATAAAGACAATTTACTTTTTATGATTGAATCTTGGCTATTTGGAATAACAGAGCAAAAAAAGGTTGAATAATTTCACAGCTTCTCAATATGCCTATGATTTCGGATACATAGGAAAACGAATACCGAAACAAAGAGAAAGAAGACATGCTAAAATCAGAATTAAAAAAAACGGCAATTCAGATTTTACACATCATGACAAAACAAATAAAACCAGATGAACAAGAACGCCACATTAGCTTAAACACTAGCAGTGTGGACCCCTTTAAAAACTGTAGGTATTATCAGATTAAAAATGAAAAAAGGTCAATCATAGATTGCAATCCCCGCTCACCTTTTTTGGACCAACACTAAAGTTTGGTTTTGAAAATGTATATATAGAATCATCAATAAAAATTTAATTTAAAATTAAAGTTTTTTGCAATCTGACTATTGAAAATTATGTTCATTACTGTTAGGAATTGAAAAAGATATGGTTGCTAGAAAGAATTCTAAAAATAAAAGGTCTTTAAGACTTTCAGGAAATTTATCAAAATAAGAATCAAAGATTTTTGAAGTCTTTCTATTGAAAACAATGATTCTTAATGTAAGGAATTGAACAAGGTATGGTTGCTAGGTAGAATTCCAAAAAATAACAGGTCTTCGAGAGTTTCAGGAAATTAACCAAAATTAGAATCAAAGTGTTTTGCAATCTGACTTTTGAAAATGATCATCATTACCGTTAGGAATGGAAAAATATATGGTTGCTCGGTACAATTCCAAAAATATAACAGGTCATTTAGACTCTCAGGAAATTTACCAAAATAAGAATAAAGTTTTTTGCAATCTGACTATTGAAAATGATCATCATTACTGTTAGAAATTTAAAAAGATATGGTTGCTAGGTAGAATTTCCAAAAAAAAAACCAGGTATTTTAGACTTTCAGGAAGTTAACTAAAATAAGAATCAAAGTTTTTTCCGCCGTGCGCGGTCCCGGCTAATGAATAGGCCCGCAGCATCCTCTGAGCTTGGAGTATGAGTCTTCCTAACAGAGGACCCCGAGGGAACCCCGGGATATGGAAATAGGACCTAGTATCTCCGGCTTGCGGGGTGTGACCCCTCCTAAACGGGGGCTGACCCCGAGGGTCCCGGGATATATAAATAGGACCAATTCCGTGGTTGTGCGGGATTAATAAATACACAACCCATCTTTCGGATGGGATGTAAACTCAGGTCCACGTGTTGGAAGAAATGCCACGCTTCCTGCACTTTAAAGAACCCTTGTAGCAAGCTTTTTTTTAGTGGTCCATAGGTGATCGGCTACAAGGCTAAATTCTCCGCCCTTTTCGATTTCACCATACTTTTCCAGTGGCAGTCAGAATTTCCCGTCCCATGACCCTTTCCATACCCAAAAGTGATTATTTATTAACAAACTTGTTCTCGTCTTGATATAGCTGAAATATTGCTGAGTAGACGTTAAACAATATTCAATCAATCAATCAATCAAAGTGTTTTGCAATCTGACTATTGAAAATTATCATCATTACTGTTGAGAATTGAAAAATATATAGTTGCTAGGTAGAATTCCAAAAAATATCAGGTCTTTAAGACTTTCAGGAAATTTACCAAAATTAGATCAAAGTTTTTTTTGCAATCTGACTATTGCAAATGATCACTGTTAGAATAAGGCACCAAAAAGATATTGTTGCTTGATAAAATTCCAAAAAGTAATGGGTCTTTGAGAGTTTCAGGAAATTTACCAATATAAGAATCATATTTTTGAAATTTAAGTGTTCATACTAGCTAATTTAGTTTAAACGTAGTTTATTTGTGAATAATTTTACAAAAGGGATTGGACACAAGTTATCACAACTAAGATCGTCCTCTCCCAAATACAGAAATAACATTAACAATATGTAATTTGAATGGCATACACAAAATTATAGAAAAAGAATAAATTAAAAAAAAAACAAAACAAAACTGCAAGACATTACATTCAAACTGAAATATGATAAGATAAAACACTGAATTAGCCAAAATCTTCCTGTTAATCGTATAAACACATGATCGGTCAAACGAAAGAAGAATAATTACGTTTTGTAGATATAAACAGGTTGTTTATCAAAGAAAGAAAAATGCAAAGAGGTAAATTGCTTCACTCATTCTAAATAACCAAACACAAGCTCCATCATACTTGCAATCCAAAAAATAACTATATTACAAGAATAATCATGGGGCGCACACATACTAGCCAATGACATTAAACAGTTCCTTAATTATTTCATGTTAGAATTTCAAATATTATTGGTCTTTGACATTTTCAGGAAATTTACCAAATTTGGCACCGAAGCCAAAATTATAAATTCATATCTTGGATTCCAAAAGCAATGCAAGTAATTCCCCATGAAAATGTAAACCACAAAATGAAAATTATACATAAAGTTTCAATCACATGCTGAGTACTTATTGTTTTTCGGTCCCTTAAGGGCATGCCCCCAGGAGTTATACCAAATGTCCGCTATCATAAGTAAATTAGATAAACATAATGGAATTCATATAGAAAGTTTCAGCTTCCAAACATAAATACTTCAGAAGATTTCGCATATTACTGGATAACTCGAAATACAATTTCGCTCATTATTCCGCCCTGAGGGCAAATTTCAAAATTCCGAAACCTTCGGCATAGACAAATTTTATAGTGTTACTTATACCCTTAAAACCAGGTTTCTGCGACTTAAGGTGTAAGAGGAGTTTCAGCTGAATCGTTTTTGGACCCCTAGAGGCCATGCCTGTGAAGTTGCCACATAATATGCTGGTCGATTCCCGGGTTTCAACTTTCTAGTCCAAATAGCCTTGAAAATTTGTTTTCGCCCATAATTTGCCCCTCGGGCGTTTGACAGAAACTCCGAACCCCTAGCGCGCTAGTGCAGATCATACACTAGTATGGTGTCAAGTTTCAAATTTCTACCTCCTATCGGGGAGCACAACACAGGTACGTACACACGTACGTTACGTACATACGGACGGACTGCATTACATAATCCTCCCGCTTTCGCTAAGCGGGGATAATTGATTGAATATTGCTAGTTTTTTTGTCAATGCAACAGCAGTAGAATACCAAAGGAACAAGGAACAAAATTCCACAAATCCAAGTCCAGAGATATGACAAAAAAGAGAACACCAGAAGGCGGAAGACCAGAATACTGAACTCTTCTGGGTATAAAAAAACACTTTTTTGCACTGCAATTCTTATAATTGACAGCTTTTAAATTCGAAAGGCCGTTTCATGTCCGATTTTAGTGAAATTTATTTTATATATGGCCATGATTTTTGTCCACGAACTCTGTATTTCTCTTGATTTAAAGACCAAGAAAAAATGCTGTACATTTCTTCATTATATATTTCAACCAAAATGAAAATGCAAAATTTTTGTGTTTAAATCATTATAAAAACAAAATCTTTTTTAGATAAAACTATGATTTTTCATGCAATCCATCAAGAGATGACTTTATTATTTTTTTTTAATCTGTGATTTTATATAAAATGCAGATTAAAAATATTGTATATTCCGAATACTTTTGTTCTAAGACTAGATGGTACATTATTGACAGTAAATACAAATTTTACTTAAAAACAAAAGTAATTGATATTTTATTTTTCTGTGTTGTCTTTATGGGATGTTTTGTACCCTTTTATCTTTTTATATTTTGCTAAAATTTAAAAGCTACTGTTAAAACTTTGATTTTTTTCTGTTGTACTATTTAAACATTCGCATGATGGAGAGCAACTCTTTCACAAGCTTTGTTATAACGCACCGTTATCACTTAGATAAAAATAAGCAAACAACTTTAAAAATTCAATCAAACATTAATTGATCTGCACTAACCAGATTAAAATTGTCGAGATTGTCAAATGCATACACCACTTCGGTATTTTGTTATTATTTGATGTTTGTAATAAATTTCCCTGTCACTAATCTGTTAATATGGTTGGTGCAAAAGCTTTCTTATTTTCCTTATTAGATGAAAGTTTAATCAATTTCATGATTAAACCTAAAAAACATGATTAAACCTAAAGAAAAAACAATTTTTAACCATTACTACATGTATTAATTAAAATGAAACATACCACATTGTATCCAGTATATGTCCAAGTATGATATAAATTTTAGCATTTATACCATCATTTCTGTCCAGAAGTCAATCAGCATGTGTCGTGTTTTGTAGACATTTAAGTAACATTACTATATTTGATTGATCGGTAATCGGAAAAAGCTTTCCAGAGAATTTGATTGATCTTCAAAAAGCAAGTAGATTTTCCATCTAATTGACTTCTCTGGTACATTTCATATTTTGCATCTCAATTTCTCCGAAATTAACGTTTTTTAAACGAATGTAGCTAAGATCGAGCAATTTGATATTTTCAAAAACTTCCAAATTAAAGATGTTTATTTTCTTAACCATTACAAATATTTATCAGTTTGCTCTTTTCAAGAATGTTTGGTAGAGTATATATATGCAAGTATTTGACACTCCACTTAACTGAAAAATTAAGATAAGCGTGTGATACATATTGTATTTTTCATATATTTTTGGATCATCAGCATTTAGAGAACAAGGTCAGATAGAAAATTCTACAAGGCCTCCAACTTCTACATTTTTCAGTGAGCAGAATTTTAACAGTCAATGTCGGACTATTACAATGTAGTCTATTGCTCAATTGAAATAAGATTGTGAACAAACCTTTCAACCAAAATAAAGTCATTCCTTATAAGACAAAGGAAGATAGAGACAATAAACACTTATCCAGTTTATAAATGGATATTCATAGATACAAACATGAGACCTGAAGAAAATTTACTTAATATATGAATAAACTAGGGTTTGGGCCCAATAAAACTAGTTTAACCCCGCCGCAGCAGGTTTGTGCCTGTCCTAAGTCAGGAAATTTATTAAGCCTTTGTGTGTCTTGTCTGTTTTCTAGTTAGTTCACTTTATGTCTATGGGAGTCTAGGATGATATTTATGTCTCTGAACTTGATTACTCTTTATTTAGGGGCCAACTCCGACCTGCCGTTGGGTGTGGAGTTTCCTCGCCGTTCATTGAAGGTCTTATGGTGGCTTTGAGTTATTATTACTCCCCTTTGGGTCGTTGTCTCTTTGACACATTCCCCGTTTCCCTTCTTTTTCCTAAGTCCCACATAGATGTCGATAGTGTAATTTTATATAAGGATTTATCTCAAGATCTACCGTTCAGAAGACAAACAGAAGGTATTAACGGGTCAACCATTTGATTTTCAGGGCGGTGGGATAAATAATATAGTCTTGGTGTCATTAAAAAATAAATATTTTAATAATATTTGTCGTGAAAATAAAAAAAATAAAGGGCTACGCCGAGCGAAGCATGATACGACCGCAGCATGTCGAGTACTGAAATTTGAACAAGTGTAATTCAAAATGAATGAGGACACAGTAAAGAATGGACCAAATAAAGAGCTTAAATCAGTTGCAATTTTGGCACCTTTGGCCCCTTTAGCTCGGAAACGGTAAAAGCTATGCCAAATTTGTTGACATACTACTGAAAGCTTATATCAAGAAAAATCAAAAATAAAAACTGATCGAAAACCGATGAATAATAAAGATTTCAAATATTTCGATAAATTACAATTTTGGCCCCTTTGACTACTTGTAGCTCGAAAACGGTAATAGCTATGGAAAATCCACTGACATACTACCGACAGCTTACATCAAGAGGAATCTAAAGAAAAAATCCTATTGAAATCCGATGAAAAAAAAAAGATTTCACATATTTTGAAAATTTTCAGTTTTGGCCCCTTTGACCCCTTGTAGCTCCGAAACCGTAAGAGCTACGCAAAATCCATTAACATAACCTGAAAGCTTTTATATCAGGAGGAATTTAAAGAAAAAAATCCCATCCAAATCCGATGAAAAATAAAGATTTCACATATTTCGAAAATTTGCAATTTTAGCCCTTTTGACCCATTGTAGCTCAGAAACAGTAAGAGCTATGTTAAATCCGTTGACATAACTCTGAAACCTTATTTCAAGAGGAATTCAAGGAAAAAATACCATCAAAATCTCATGAAAAATAAAAATTTTAGGTTATCTGCAAATTTACTATTTTGGTCCCCTTCGGCCCCTCATAACTCGGAAACGGTAAGAGCTACGCCAAATCCATTGACATACTGCTGAAAGCTTACATCAAGAGGAATCCAAAGAAAAAAATCCCATCGAAACTCGATGAAAAATAAAAATTTTATGTAATCTACATGTTTGCAATTTTTGCCCCCTTTGGCCCCTCATAACTCGGAAAGGAAACAAATTAACAAAAATCTGATGGTGAAGCGACTATTTACATTTCATAAGGAATCCATTGCAAAAAACGACATCAAAATCGGACTAAAAATAAAAAAATAAAAATTTAAAAATTCGCCCCTTTTGGACCCCATTTATCTTATGAACGCTACATGCGATGTGAAATCCGTTGACATACTACTGATTGGAAATTACCCCAGGAGCACACTGAAAGAAACCCCATCAAAATCCGTTAATTAATGAAAATTCTACAGCTAAATAGGTGAAAACACTCAATTTTGCCCTTTTTGGCCCCTATTTAAAAACGGGAGGGGCCATAATAACCAAAACCGATCCCTACCTTCCTTTGGTGCCAAGAAACATTGTGTTAAAATTTCATAAGGATTGATTACTTTGAACTTGAGTTATTGGCCAAAATTAAAAGTGTCTACAGACAACAATGCCGACGACGACGACAACAACGACGACAACGACGACAACGACGACGACAGCACCATACTATTATACGACCACAAAATTGTTTGCAGTCGTATAAAAATAACATTCTAAATGGAATTTTTAGGGTAGAAACAAATAAATAATATGACGTGACATACTTTATGAAAATAAATAACATTAATAATTTGTAAGTGCAGATGGACATGAAAATAAATAACTTTCTCTGCAAAGAAGCGC
The DNA here is from genome assembly GCA_002080025.1 of Modiolus philippinarum. Lineage (NCBI taxonomy): Eukaryota > Metazoa > Mollusca > Bivalvia > Mytilida > Modiolidae > Modiolus > Modiolus philippinarum. The sequence continues at coordinate 69,082 of MJUU01050879.1, read as the reverse complement.
ATAACCGACCTTCCGAAAATCAAATGATTGTCTCCTAACCACTAGTTTGAGTATTTTACAGACAACACACTATACCAAATAGAAAGAAATTGTTTGATGTGATGCAAATGAACATGATACAAAATTCAACTCAAGACAAACACGAAAAATATCTGTGGTCACCATGGGACATTCAACAGCATCGAGTGGCTCTTTTATATGTTATGTCTCAAGATGTTTCCGTTGGTCCGTGTTCTTCATCTTTGTATGTGTGTCTTGATTTTTCATTTTTGTGCCGTACTCATGTTATGTCTTCGTTTCTTGTGTTTCCTTTGTTGTCATTGTCCTTGGATTATTCATTCGATTCTCACTTACTCCTATCACTCAACAACTTGATTGAAAGTAATGGTTTGAATTTCTTCCAAACATACTTCGCAATATATTAATGAATGCATCTTAAATACGAGGAGTCTTTCTATGGATTTTCCTATGTATAAAGAAACATAATCTTTTACATGAGGACAAAAATAGGAAACTCCAATAAATGTTAAACATTCCAAAATGCTTATCAACGTGATCATAGAATGCAAATGATCGCATATCAAATTTAAGCAAGATGTGTTTGTGAAACACTATACCCACGGTTGCGATCATGTCTACAATACAAACTTGCTAGCATTGCAATCACTAGAAATTAAGGTTAAGTAGACATTTATACTAAGCTCCATTAGATCTATTCACATATAGAATATCAAGCCTCTTGCAATCGTAATTAACGAGCTAAAAGCAAAATCTAGATTTTGACCTTTTGACCTCTGTGACCTTGACCTTAATGAAATTTGCATGATGGTGATCAGCTTTATATGATCAATATACAGGCCTAATATGAAGGTCCTTTTCACATCTTGTTGAAAAAATATAGGCAATATTAAAGTTTTAAAATTTTCACTCAGTGACCTTGACCTTCAAACTTACCTATTTTTTTTGTGGAATTGTACTAAACTCTATTAGATCTATTCATATATATGATATGAAGCCTCTAGCAATTATAATTAATGACCTACAGCAAAATCTAGATTTTGACCTTTTGACCTCTGTGACCTTGACCTGACCTAAGTTGAAATCTGAATAATACTGTTCAGCTACATATAACCAATATACAGGTCAAATATTAAGGGTCCTATCACATCTGGTTGGAAAGATATAGGCAATGTTAAAAGTTTTCAAATTTGAATTCGGTGACCTTGACCTTTGACCTGACAGAAATATTTTGATGGATTTGTACCAAGATTCATTAGATTTATCACAAATGGAATATCAAGCCTCTAGCAATTGTAATTATCGAGCTATAGCAAAATCTATATTTTGACCTTTTGACTTCTGTGACCTTGACCTTTGACCTGACATTCGTAAAATTTGCATAATGCTGTTCAGCTTTATAGGGTTAATATACAGGCTAAATATGAAGGTCCTATCACATCTGGTTGAAAAGATATAGGCAATGTCAAAGTTTTCAAATTTGCACTCAGTGACCTTGAACTTTGACCTGACCAAAATTTTTTGGTAGATTTGTATTAAGCCATACTAGATCTATTCACATATATAATATCAAGTCTCTATCAATTGTTATTAACAAGACATTATAGCAGAATCTAGATTTTGACCTCTGTGACCTTGACCTTTGACCTGAACTGAGTGAAATTTGCATAATGGTGTTCAGCGTCACATTATCAATATACATACCAAATATGAAGGTCCTATCACATCTGGTTTAAAAGTTTTGAGCCAGATTAAAATTGCGGACAGACAGACAGACATACATACGTGGCGTCCGTAAAAAGATTCCCCGTGCAAGAGATGTATGCTCTCTATATATTTCAGTTATGGTGTCCTTGTTCGAGAGAGAATTTCTCATATGGATATACATTTGGCATTTATTTTTTTAATTTCGAAATGTAATTCTGACCACCTGTTAAAATGCCCACATCTCAATATTTTATAATGTCAAGTTTTCTTACAATCGACTTGATGAGTGCCCTTTGTTTGTCTATATGTTGTAATCGTCCACTAGCTTAAGACACTAGGTGCTTTTGTCGGGAAACGGATGACAGTGATTGTAAGAGCACTTTGCCGGTTTAATCAATGTTTGTTGACAACCCCGCATCCATGGCCAGGAAAGACATTGATGTGGCGTTGTTCGACAATTAGCAAAGAATTCCACTCAAACCGGTGCTAGGGGCCGTCTTGAACTTACTATGAGGTATGAAGGCCTCATGGCGACTTCAAGAAGAAGAACAAATAAAGCGTTGTTCCTTTGCTTGTTATTACCATGTTTTGGTAGAGACTTTGTTTCATGTACATTTACTCCATATCCTTTCATTCACCATACATACAGACAGACAGGGCAAAAAACTATGCCCCCGATCTAAAGATCCGAGGGCATAAAAAGGTAAGAGAAAATAACTACACGTAAGATTCAAATTACAGGTCAAAACCCATAACGAACTGCACAAGAATAACACAAATGAAAGACAAAAGACAAGGAACTCGAGAAAGCTGGAGTTGGTAACGAAGCTAGGAAAAGCCAATGGTAAGGTTAAACTGTTTAAGGGAATTCTGGGTACCAAATCCCCTCCTGTATCTTTCCCGTTTGCCTTTATTGCAAAAATAATACGTGTAAACCCCATTTCATGCAGACTTCTAATTTTCGAAAAAGAAAAAAAAAAGGCAAAACTGAATTTGGAAAGATCAATCTGGGACTGCTCGGTGCTTATCTGCCGGGTAGCTGAATGTGCACAGAATGCTGTTAAAACACTGTCGCACTACGGGAAAAAGGTAAAACTCTAAATCTAGCGAAGGGTTTGATAAGGAATCATGTATTTCAGTAGACAACCGTAAGTAGTACACATGGATTCTGTAAAATTCCAGTATACGTGTAAAAATCTTCAGGTTATTGGATGACAAGGTCAATTTAAAGGCTTCAAGCAGAATACCCTGTCCATATTGCTTGTTCTGATCAGTTTCTTACATTTTAGTAACATTTCCATTATTTCATAAAAACTGCCCTTAGTAATAAGCCGTTTGCATTATATATTATTAAGTCCGATTCCAACATGATAAAACTGATACCTCCTATTTGTGATACATATATAAACTGGACTTTCTTATTCTTTTATTTCTGAAATCAACACAATGTGAAGCACATAAGCACAACTCAACTTCAGGTGGTGTTGCCATAGATGAAAAAAAAACATTGGTCCAAATCTCTCTGTTACTTTCACTCTTTCTCTCTCTCCCTCTGATCTGACAAATCTTGTTGGATTTTCCGATGCTAACAGTTTTAAAAAGATATTTTTTCAATACCTTTTTGTTCACCTTGCCAATATATTATCATTTAATTTTTAAGGAGCTGTGTGCAACACTATTATCTATATAAACTTCAAAATAAATAAAATTAATTCTATTTGTATTGCATTACTTCCTCCACGTTTGAAATTGGATTATGGCTTTCCATATTATTTTATTTTAATGCTGCTGATTGCAGGTTAATCCTTGAAACATGGCACATCATAACAAAATGTAACGTTTGTATTTTGTATTTTGAAAGATATCAAAAAAGGAAAAGAAAATTATAAGGGTTTTTAAATCGAAGCATGCAGAAAATAGTTTTAAATGTTTTATTTTGTTCTGTGGGTTCTTAATATTTATTTTTACCAGTAATTCTCCAGAAATAAATGCTTATTAATAGTATTACACTCATTAAAAATCTATGTCTGGATTTTTTAATATTCATGTAATAATAGTTTATATGGTACTATCGATAAGATTATAGAATTAAACTTTAAACTATTTGATTAAATATAGCATATAAATATTGTGTCGACTTGCCGCTAAAGTTGCCCTGAGTGAGTATAGATTTTGAATTCTGACATAAGATAAACGTTTATTTTTGATAGATCAAAGTTGCTGTATTTCGATTGAAGTGTACAAAACGTTAAACTCGGCGCATGCTATCGGAATCAAAGGAACATTCAAAGATGAACAGTTGAAACAGGCAAAGTTTGTTCTCTATTTCTCCCTCTCATCTGGCATATAAAATCCTACACATTTTAAAAACTCGAAGATGTATAAATGAACTGTGCATAAGGCTTTTGGAGTAATTTTTGTTATGATCTTTAATCCGGTTGTAGCTAAAATGATCTAAGATGATAATTCAAGTGTAAAGTGACCGAAATGTAATTGTTTTCTTGTATATAACCGTACGTAGTTTTACTAAGTATGCGCATAAGTTTTTTTTTTCCCTTTTTTATGTGTTTTATTTTCTTTTCAAAAAAATCCGACTTCTTTTATAACAGTTAGCTGTGTCCTGAGCTGTTTTTAGCTTTCCGTTTAGACCTAATTGGTTATTTGTGATCTATCAGATTTTTACAAATGTTTGGTTGGTGGTCTTCAAATACTTTTATTTTATCTGCCTTGAACTTGAGAGACATAAATTGTCGAAATGGAAATATGCAGAAACTGAATTTACTGCAACTTCGGTATTTTGTAATTTACGTTAGAGAGGACATAACATCAATGCACCTTAATTTTTTGTTTTATGGTCTCCTTTTAAACCTATATACAATAGTAAAAATTTTAAGTTAAATGTTAAATTTTAAGACAATGACAGATCTCATAATCTGTTCGAAAATCATCATAACCATACACAAATGTATAACATTTACAAAAATAACTACCTACCATTTCAAGAGACCATTTTTCCGTAAAATTGCCAATCATTAAACATAACCAGTATTCCCATATTGCAACAGTATGTCACATGTTTACTGAAAGAAAAAATGTAAACATGCATGGAACAAATGTTAAATTACCAAAAACAAACCAAGTACTCCAAAGTTACCATATACTACTGCTAATTGGAAAATATCAATAGTTTTGCTTTTGAATATTGTAATCGTAATTATGTTGCATTCATCAAACTCTAAATGGTTTAAATAGTTACACAAATAATTATTCCAAGTCACGACATATTTCTCGAATTTAGAACATGTTTTATGTTTTCATTCACCAACAAACATATAAAGTAAAAGGAAAAGTAGAATATCGGGATAATAGTCTCATAAGCCATTATAATATTCAACTTGAAGAAAATCTTGTGGACATTTTCACATGAAACAGCAGAGAATGAATGGAAAGATTACAAATAACAAAATACCGAAGTTACGTAAATTCTGTTTCTGCATATGGCCATTTCGACAACTTATCTCTGCAGTACATATAAAATGTTAACATTTGGAAGACGATGTATAAAAACTGATAGAGAACAAACAACGAAATATGATCTAAATAGAAAGCCAAAATGAGCTAAGGACAAAGCTTTGCATAAGGGAGATACTCGTTAGTATTCAACAAAATTAACAAAAATTAAGATAATGCAAGATAAAAAAAAATAAAATCGGTTTTTGGATCAGCATCGACGTATTGACTAATGATCTTGTAAATACCCTCGGGGACTACCAGTCCATCAGCAGTGGCATCGACCCAGTGGTAACAAATAACTAAATACCGAATATCCATATGAGAAATTCTCTCATGAACAAGTACTATAACTGAAATATACAGAGAGCATACACTCTCGCACCATTTACTCAAAGATGAATAAAAACTGATAGAGTGAACTGCTTTACATGTAACGCCAGGCGTCACGGTCCAAGACAAATATGATAGCGAGGAAAATGACAGGTCCGATTGAGACCAACACATTATATCTCGTCATCCAAGTCGAATAATCATGAGTTTTCGTAACTACTTTTTAGGATCGTAACTAAATACGCGACTGCATTTTTGATTTCTTTCTATTATGTTTGTTTGTGAACATAATGGGGTACAAACAAAATTACGGAGCCGAAAGTTTTTCCGTTTTTTTTTCCTTCTTTCGTTTCAGCTTGAATATTTACCGATGTGAGTTCTTGTTAAATGTTTCCCAAAGACCCTACATTGCGAATGCATTCGGTTTGAAAAATTAATGGTTACGTTTATTGATATCAGAGGCCAATCGCCAAATTAGGAATTTATTATTTGCATATATGTTTGAAATAAATTGCATAAAGAATGAAAAATGATCTTCTCTTAAAGAGGAAAAATCAATGGGATGTTATTTCAAGTACATTAAGAAAACAACTATCTTTCATCGAAAACCATTTTCATCAATTACATATTATGTTTGGTCAAAACGATTTTTTTTTTGAGTGATTCAGACAAACTTGTGCAACTCTTGTTTTTCGATTCTGTTATTTTCCTTTTTCCTCTTTTTTAAAAATTTATGCTACTTAATCTGCAGAAGCAAATATAAATTCATATATGACATTTCTATGCGTCACGACTTGGGTGTGACACGTCGCCCGGAACTTGAAAATATAACGGATGAAATGGTGTGGCTTGACATACATGGGAAGGGTCAATCTTTTTTATTATGCTGTACTTATCGACCCCCGAATACAGATAACGGGTATTGGGCGCGTTTAAATCATGCTATTGGGATGGGGTTTCAGTCAAATGAAAATATAGTTATTTGTGGAGATATGAATTCTGACTTGTTCGTTCAAAGCAATAATAAATTAATAGACACTATTAATCTGTACAATCTTACAAACGTAGTCAATAAAGCAACGCGGACAACTAATCATAGTAGTACGTTGTTAGATGCTATAATAATTAGTGATACTTTGAAATGCATATGCTCAGATGTTTTACTCATCCCACCAGAGATAAGTGAACATGATGCAAGCATTGCTTTCATTGAATGTCCAAGAATTAATAAGAAAACTTTCAAAAGAGAAATTTGGATTTATGAAAAAACTGATAAGGAAAAAATGGCCGAAATGCTAAACAATATTGAATGGAATGCACTCCTTGATGATTTGGAGGATGTTGACGAAATGAACACTGCATTTACTGATACATTTCTTCAGATTGTCAGGGAGTGCATTCCAACCGAATTAGTTACTGTACGAAATAATGATAAACCATGGTTTACTGGTGAAATAAGACGAGAAATAAGAAAAAGAGATAGAATACGAAAATTGGCGCTTCAGACTAAAAAAGAATCAGATATCCGTAAATACAAACAACAGAGAAACCGAGTAAATAATTTAAAAAAGATTGCGAAAGAAAATTTTGAAAAAAAANAAAAAAAATTAGACAACATAATTTTAGAAAATACCACGAATCCAAAAACATATTGGAAGATTATGAAAATGCTGATAAAATCAAACAATGGCTCCCACAGTATCCCCCCGCTTCAGAATATAATAAATGATGACACTTTTGAAAGCATTGTTTACGATGATGACGAGAAATGTGAGCTTCTGAATAAATATTTTGGTACAGTTTCTGACATTCTGGATGATAATGTAGCACTCCCTCATATTGATTGAGTTGAATGATATATTTATTGATAAAAACGAAATTATCGACGTGATTAAAGTATCAGATCCAAACAAGGCTTCAGGACCTGATATTATTAGTCACAAAATGTTAAAAGTTTGTCCGGAAATAATTGCTGAGCCCCTTCAAAAAATATTTAATAAATCTTTAAGTGACGGTAAATATCCATCTTCATGGAAAATTGCCAATGTAACTGCCATTTTT